>JADDOH010002203.1:0-35159 GCA_016648135.1 Agrypnia vestita
AATCCAATTCAGATGTCACTATTGATAATGAGATATATGGTTTGTATGTTTGTAATGTTTCGAAATTAATTGGCTTGTAATGGTTGATACTTAATAGTTATAGGATGCCGAGAAAAATTGAGAAATTCTGTCAAATGTCAGGATGGTGTCAGTCATGGTGGAACGATTAGGAATAAGAATATTTTTTTTATTTAGAAAAAAAAAAATGAGAGACCCGAGGAGTCTATGAATATTTTCATTCTCATTTACATTTTTAATTTTAATTTTAATAAATTTTATTTAATTAAGAAATCTTAACACTTTCAATACATGTATAAATATTTAGATACTAAAAAATAACATAATATTTATTTAAAAAAATGGCAAACGTGAAAAAATTACAGTTATTTCTTCTTTTGTTTATGTAATTTTTACTATGTCACGGAATCGATTCTATAGCATTCGGCATATTTTACAGTAAATTAGAAATTGCTGGTCGTTTCTGGAATATACGTGAAGTCAGAAAATCAAATGTCCGCTAGTTGTGACTATGCAATAACATTAAGTAGACCTCTTTCCATTTAAGAAAGACAATTGAATTAGTATGTGTAAACCGTGCGTACGACGCACATTGTTTCGTTGTGTTGGTATTGTACGGGTATAAACATCAACACAACGAAATAATGTGCCTTGTACGCACGGCTTACACAAATTAATTCGATTGTCTTTCTTAAGTGGAAAGACCTATACCTACCACTCATCCATTCACCGTCAGTAATTGATTACTTAGGGGTGTAAAAATATAGCGTATAAATCATAATAGTTTTATAATAAAAATGCCATTTTTGATAACAATTTGGGGCTTATAATTCACCTGATATCGATAAATTTAATTAATTTTTATGGCGAAAGTGACATTTCAAGCATATCAAGCATATATTTAAATAAAAATTGAAATTTCTTACCTGCTTACAAAATATTTCTACGGTGCTTTAACAATCTGTCATAATGAAATATCTGTGTTGAAAAACCTCTTGATTTGAAAATTCGCACGTTATATTATATTAAGACTTAAATTAAGAAGGTAAATACGAGTAAGTTATTTATAAGTGTACAATATTTGTTTTAGAAAAGTACCTTGCTATACAACCTTCAAAACGGGAAAAATTTAATCTCACAGCGATGTTAATTTTTGAAAGGACCAGGGATTATGTATTGCGTCAGCTGCGTATTACGAGATGGCGGAAGGTGGGAGAACAGTCGCCCTAGTTAGAGATTGGAAGGTGAGGAAAAACTGGGTTTAAGCTTTGGGGTTTGGATTTGGTGAATAACGTTTCGGAAACTTCAATCATAAAATTTTAGACATTATTCCTAGAGTATAAAAAAATCATATGTTTACCATCGGTGATCGGTGACAACATAGCATTAAAAATAAATGGATATAATTTTGTATCTAATATATTACAAAATGTGTTATGTAATTTAATATCTCAACGAAGTCTACCTCGATTTTGAAATGTATTATTTATCGTTCTAATTCACTTTCTAAACGTTTCATAATTATAAAATAACTAGCTGCAACTCGTCAAAAATAATGGGATATTGGTTCGCATCTTTGCTAAGCCCTAGTATATATTTATAGCATATTTTTGGCGCTACACGGGGAGGCGGCCGTAGCAACATGCGTTGAACGGCCAGTTCGGGTTTGGTGGCCCGGGGTGCAAGCCCCATCTCCAACCGTTTAATTTCGTTTTTTCAGTCGTGAATTCGAAAGAACAAAATTACGAACGTTACACAAAGTTACGGGGACAAACAGACAAACAGACAGACGGACGGACGGACAGACAACGAAATTATTATGTTTGATGATTATTATGATTATTATGATGATTCGAGTAGCTTGTTGATCTTGTGGTTAGGACTCTCGCCTCGTGATCCAAAGGTCGCAGGTTCGAATTTCACTCCAGACCATCAAGTTTTCATTGCACAAGCGTTTAGCTTAAATTGAAAATAGTAAGAATATTGATGTGACACGTATTCCGTGTCTCTATTTAAAAAAAAAATTATAGACGTATGATTTTAATCTCTAAAAGTCGGTAAAAGTACGTTTGTTTGCTTTTGATGTTTTAATCTGTGCGCAAAGCACAATATGATTAATATATGATTTATACATCCCTTAGCGCTGTACTGCGACGCGCACTCTATACTAGTCCATTTGGCAGACCATTTGGCATAGTTAAGTGTCAAAATTCAAGCACTCACCTTTTTATGTAAGATATCTAATAGTTGGATAGCATAAAAATATTTCATTCCTTAATAATAATAATAATAATAATAACAATAACAATAACAATAACAATAACAATAACAATAACAATAACAATAACAATAACAATAACAAAAACAATAACAATAACAATAACAATAACAATAACAATAACAATAACAATAACAATAACAATAACAATAACAATAACAATAACAATAACAATAACAATAACAATAACAATAACAATAACAATAACAATAACAATAACAATACAATAAGCAATACAACGATAACAATAACAACACAATAACCCTACATAACCATCACAATAACAATACCATAACAATCACAATAAACAACACAATAACAATAAACATAACAATAACAATAACAATAACAATAACAATAACATAACAATAACAATAACAATAACAATAACAATACAATAACAATAACAATAACAATAAAAATAACAATAACAATAACAATAACAATAACAATAACAATAACAATAACAATAACAATAACAATAACAATAACAATAACAATAACAATAACAATAACAATAACAATAACAATAACAATAACAATACAATAACAATAACAATAACAATAACAATAACAATAACAATAACAATAACAATAACAATAACAATAACAATAACAATAACAATAACAATAACAATAACAATAACAATAACAATAACAATAACAATAACAATAACAATAACAATAACAATAACAAAAACAATAACAATAACAATAACAATAACAATAACAATAACAATAACAATAACAATAACAATAACAATAACAATAACAATAACAATAATAATAATAATAATAATATGAGAATAATTTAAACAGCGCCGTTTTCGTGATAACTCACCTCATGGGCGCTTTGTCTGCTGAAATAGCAAAGCACACAATGTTGCAATAGATGTAAAAAACGTAACTTTAATTAAGTTATTGTAAACATATATTATAATTAATGTCGCATTTTAATTTAAATTAAATCCTTTGGTTGTAATTGAGTATTTTTTATTCAAGATGCGTCCAACCCTGATTTTTTTGCTGGTTAAAAATTTATGTTTATGCATTTCCAATCTTTCCTTGACACCTGACAGTCGTTGATGACTCATGATGATATTCACGCACATGCGCCGTGACAGCTCATGGCATGTGTGTCGGCTTCATTCAGTAGTGTGCGATTTGTTGATCGGATATTGGTGCACATACATATGACGTATGAAAGTGAAGTAATATTAATAATAAATTATTAAGGGATGCCCGTACAAATTCAAAGAACTCAACAAACGGAACTCAACGCCGAAGCATCTAAAAAAAATGTCTGTTTATCGTATCTAAGGAATATTGTCCCTCAAGGATGTGAATCTTCGAATGACAGAAGAGTCCAATGTTCTGGAGCATCGTGAAAGTGGCTGACTTCTGTATCCTGCTTATCTACTCATATTTCTCTTATCGCTTTTTTCTCCTGATTAAGTATCGAGTGCCACTCAGCATTGCCATCGCCATGACTATTTACCTCAAGTAAAGCCTATCTCTTGCAACGTCTTTCAGGGATTGGATTCAGGGAGTCAGAGGCGTATTTTTGCTCCCCATCTCAGCGTTTATCCTGAGACAGCTGGGCATACCTACATTCTATCTTTTGGCAATTTCTTTTGGTATCTGGCATTCTGACTACGTGGTTAACCCATATATTTATGTATAATTGAATTGGAATATATAAAGTATTGGCAAAGCCATGTATGTTCACAAGGTACAATAGAAAATTATTCACTTTAGACATATTTAATTAAACATTAAAACACAATTTTTAAAACGCTGTGTGAAAATAATCTCTATTGTCATTTCCGACGCTTTACGTCGGACCGTATTTTTTAAAAATAAAATGTATTTAATAAACCAGAAAAATAATCAGTGGTAAATGTGGCGTCTGTAGGCGTTTGTGGCATTAATTTAATATAAAAAATAATTCTCGCACTTTCATCATGACCATTCTCATCCCCTGGTCCTACTAGGGTCGGGGGCCCAAAGACTCACAGGGTGTTTCCATATTTCCCTGTCTTGCACTGCTTCAACCAGTCCAGACCCATTCTGTATTCATAAACATTTTTTGTTGCTTCTTCCAGCTTATCTAGTGCGATCCATCTGTCGTCTTCCTTCTACGCTTTTTCAAAACTAAAAATTTGGAGAAAGTAAACAATAGAGCAGTTAAATATCCGAGGCAAAATAGTACTGTTTGCAGACGATGATTCTATGAAAACAATAATGACATAGAAACCACAAGACAAAAACATAGACATATTAATGGAATGGACAAATAGAAATGTTCTTACCTTAAACGCTCAAAAATATATCTACATTAACTTTAACGGAAAACTCACCAAATGGACATAAAAATACACAATGAAGCACTCTGAACTAGAATATACAAAATACTTAGAACTTACCATAGACAGGCACCTCAAATGGACTAGAAAAAGTAATTGACTCTATGACTAAATTGACAAGCCTATTCCAAAAATTACACGAAATCACACCGAAGACCATAAAAATTCTGATTTATGAGGCATACGTTAAGAGTAGACTATGACATATTACGATACCCTTCTGGGTAACCGGAAACAAGACAAACCTAAGCGGACTCCAACGACAGCATAATAAAATACTAAAAATGGTCTACAACTTGAAATATCCGACATCAACTGAAACGGTTTACCGAATAACACAGCAATTAAACATTTATTACATTACAAAAATCGAAACACTAAAACTTATTGACAAGCTGGTAATCGGTGAATTACAAGACGAAGACATTAAATTACACAAAATACACGAAAATCATCAACACCACACTATAACGACTCAAACTACCACATAACTCAAGCCAAAACAAAAACAGGACAACCACGACTAATTTGTATAACGGATTAAAATTATACAACGACCTACCACAACAGATCAAACAATTAACTACTAACAATTTCAAAATAAAACTCGGCCAAATATAAAATGATTTTGTGTCTTCATTATATTCTTATATTGATGTATGAAATATGTTATCCATAGACCTTACATGTCTCTGTCATATTTTAAATTAAAAAAAATATATTTTTCCATAAACCTTATTTTATTCCATTAAGGACGATATCACTGGTCCTTCTTAATTAGTTAATCAAGTGAAAAGCAAATACAAATTTGGTTTCAGCAATGAAAAAAAATGCTACAGCGAATTAATAATAATTAATTAACTGTCAGTTGGGGTGGTGCAGCTTCTACTATCTTAGATGCATTAAGCAAAGCCCAGAAAATGGTATTGAGAGTTCTTCATAAAAAGCCATTTCGTTTTCCTTCAGAAGAACTTTTCAGAGAATGTCACGTCCTGGACATCAATCAAATATATTTACTCAACACTTTAAAATATTTTTTCCGACATAAACAAGATCACCAAAAAATAACTCACTCACACTCAACAAGGGCACAGGTGAACAGCGAATATCTTGTACCAAAATTCACAAAAACATTTTCACAAAGATTTCACCTCTTCCAAGCACCAAAAATATTCAATACTCTTAACACTACACTAAAAACTTGTAGCCATAGTCTCGCATATTTTTCTTCAAAAGTGAAACTATGGCTGCATGAAAAGGGAAGGAAGCATGCCCAAAACCTACTAAAATCCATGATATAAACTAAATTTGAAAAATACTAATCCTACAAGAACATTTACTTTCATCTTTCTAAAAACTTTTAATTGTTTTATTTTATTTTATTTTATTTTATTAAATATCCTATTCAGATCATTTTTTTCCTTTGTCTATAATAGAATTAATTAACACCATTATTAGATTGTAAACATTTAATTATTACTATTACTCAATTTTAATTGGCAATAATATTGATTCACAAATGTTATATAAATACTAAATATTCTTGAACATTATACTACTGGAAGAGCACTGTCTGCTATAATACAGTAAACTACTAGTGTTAACTAGGGCATCAAATCAATTGTAGTGTTTACTTGCTGCCAAGACTCTCAGCAACAATGAAAAAAGCTTAATTTAATTTTGTAAACACTAATTGTAAACTTTGTAACATTGAATAAACATTGAATAAATTGTAAACTTTGTAAACTTTGCAACATTGTAACATTGTAACATTGTAACATTGAATAAACGAATAAACGAATATAAACGAATAATAATTTAAAAGGCATTTTTAGTTTTATCTCTCCCTGAAAATTTCTACATACTTGACTTACGTGGGGCTGGAAACACACTGACGGTACACGACAGCATTTTATTTACCTGACTTGAGATAGGCAAGTTTATGATATTCCAGTGCAGCGGAAATATGGTTTGCGGAGATGTAACAAGTATGAGTGACGTTGATATGCTTAGTTGCTCAGCTGCCCGGCTGCCCGGCCCACACCTTTCATCTCTGCGCCGCGCCGGGGCGGATTCGTCCGCGTTTTAATTGTCGGCCGACATTAATGAGTTCTGTCACACTTCATTATTATTTATTTGTCAGATCTTTTTCCAACCCATACATTATCTGAATTATTTGATGCTGTATTTTATGAGCGTTGTCAAGCCTATGATAATCAAGTGACTCGTGTGTTTTTTCGTCCCCAATCTATTAGTTATGTAAGAGAAATATAAATGTATTTGATTTCATACAGTACAAAGTAATAACATGATGCGATTTACATATATACATATATATATATGTTAGTATTGATTTCTTTGGGGGTAACCCGCGTCAAAATCTGGTCCTCAGAAGGACCATTCGTCAACCGACGTTTCGCCTGAATCACAACAGGCATCTTCAGGTTGCTTGTTAATAATTTTCCGTCACGAGGGGCAGTGCGAACACGTCCGTTCGTATCGGAAGCTTATTACCAAGTGAGGTCTGGTAAGTTAAACTCTAAATTTGGGTACTGTGGTCATTATTGGCCTTAATGGATCGTGCGACCAGACATATGTTGGAAAAAGCAACAGAAAGATATCTGCTAGGGTTGCTGAACATAGAGTTGATATGACCAACAAAAAACTAACATCGTCGCTTGTCCAACACACGCTCGAAGAAGGCCACAGCATAGACTTTAATAATACACGAATAATAGCGAACGTCCAAAACGAAACAGTAAGGATATTTAGAGAAGCTATAGAGATATATAAAAGAATAAATATTATCAACAATAGAGATGATGGTATACGTCTCCCAACGGCATGGAAAAGCATTCTATTCAACAGTAGATTTCTTAGTAAAAATAAAAATAATATATTAGCGCGCAAAAATCAATTAAATATAACCACCGACACAATAGAAGCAACATCAAGTACAAAGCGCATCACAAGGAGCCAAACAAACGCCATTAAGGCCAACAACGGCCGGGAACACCCATTATTTAATACAAAATTCCCGAAAATCATTAAGGCCAATAATGACCACAGTACCCAAATTTAGACTTTAACTTACCAGACCTCACTTGGTAATAAGCTTCCGATACGAACGGACGTGTTCGCACTGCCCCTCGTGACGGAAATTTATTAACAAGCAACCTGAAGATGCCTGTTGTGATTCAGGGCGAAACGTCGGTTGACGAATTGGTCCTTCTGAGGACCAGATTTTGACGCGGGTTACCCCCAAAGAATCAATACTAACATTTCTAACACCCGTGAAAACCCTTCATTATAACATATAATATATTATATATATATATTATATATATAATATATATATATATATATATTATATATATAATTATATATATATATATATTATATAAATATTAATATAATATATATATCTATATTATCTCTCTATCTCTCTATCCTCTCTATATATATCTATCTCTATATATATATATATTCTCTATATATTATTATCTCATTCTTGTTTCGTGTCTGATTATTTCCCTGAGTCTCAGATTAACAAATTGTA
Organism: Agrypnia vestita; assembly: GCA_016648135.1. NCBI lineage: Eukaryota > Metazoa > Arthropoda > Insecta > Trichoptera > Phryganeidae > Agrypnia > Agrypnia vestita. The sequence goes on from JADDOH010002203.1 coordinate 8,222, forward strand.
TTAGTAATACACAAAATAGACGGCAAGTATGCGTAAAGTTTCTTTAAGAAATATCAACACATCTGTCAAACGTCAACATTGATGAAGTTTTCAATGATGTACATGATTATTGTGTTTAATTATTATTTTGAGAATAGGAGTTACTTATATTTAATTAATCTCGACTATTGACAGCTCACAGCAAATGTAAAAGATCATCCGCATTGACAAAATGAGTATCAATATACATATGGCCCGTGAGACATGATTAGATAAGTATCAAAGACTGAATTGAGATAAATCTTAGTTTCGTGTATGTGCATATTCCGCGCACGCTTTCCGATTTCGAATTTGAGATAAACTTTAAACTCACTGATTGTGATTGGTATACAAATACACTTGTTTAGTATACCGTCACGTTTGTTTAAACAGTGCGATTCAACATGTACTCACAGACTTCATCTAAAACCATGATCCCTACAACTTTTAGTCTGAAAAGTATGACAAACAGAAGGCATTAAATGGAGAACATTTTTTACATTATATTGAGTATTATTCACAGTTATAGTTCGATTAAAATTGACCCAGCAGAAGAATTGCACATCCAACAGTTTACAGAGTTGTCTCAAAAGAATAAAAAAAATGTGTATTTCATATACTCACATAAATCTTATCCATAAGCCATTGTGATCTGTGTAATCAAGTAATCATTTTGAGCCTTATATATGAATCAGGGATCTTACCCTTTTAGTCTCAGTCCCTGAGACCAAATCTTCAAAATGTCCGATCGCTAGCAAGGTGGATCATTGTAGGTAGATCCCAATACCTCTCTAACCTGATCGGACAATATAATAGAGGATCGTGGTCTCCTTCCCGACACATTTTACATTTTCAATTTTTTATTTATTTGGAAATATTTGATTGAATATCCGGTTTTTGCATTCAACACTATGAAAAAAATTGTTGTAGGTACCTACTTGTTTTCTATTTTTAATATGGAAAAAAACAATAATTTGGTTGCGATTTTAAAAATACGTAGTGTTCGTTCTTTCTTTTCTTCTTTCAGATTGATAAAAGCCATGGCACTAAGTGGGAAGAACAACTCGGAGGCGAAATGTTTAATCCATGTAATAAATACGGCGAGTCATCGAACCTGTGATGCTTATAACATGTACAAAATATCTAGACACAGGTTGTTCTATAAATCTTTGGTTTAGTTTATGAATATATAATTTTTTGAGAATTGTGTTTGAAAAGTTAAAAGTTTTCTGATGATAAGTTTTAAATGTGAGGTCAACTACAATAACAAAAAAATAGTCAAATAACAGAAATATTAAAAATAAGTTCAAATTTTAGATGTTTTTATATGGATTGTTTTAAGTATCATCTCTAATAATAGTTATTTATCCTCGTCCTCGGTATCATATCAGCTGTTTCGAATTAGTAATTTTTTTGTCTTGATGTAATTTTTTTATTTATTAAATATGCACACACAGTAGGCCCTCGATATAAAAGACTAAGGGCCGGTTGTTTCAAGTTGGATTAAAGTAAGCGTTCTTTTAAAGCATAGATTTTTACGTTCTCCGCCAATCAGACGATCCGTTTTCGTAAAAACTTACTTTGATCGAACTTGAAACAACCGGGCCTAATCCGGGAGTGGAGGTGTACGTTAAAGCGGAAAGTCCGTTATACACATAATAAGGTTGTTTCCCGAATGTGGTTTTTATTGTGAAAGTAAAAGTTAATACATGTTTAGTTATAATATTTACATACAATGCCAGTAGAGTTTCTATAAATAGATAAAAAAGTGGTGATGAGGGATTTTTAAAATTTTTATTTTATTAAAAAAAACAGTTTTCTAAATGTAAATAAATAATAAACACTTTTCCAAAATACATTTATTATGATAGTTTAATATATACGTGACGGTATACTAAACGTGTATATTTATTTGTATACTAATCACAATCAGTGAGTTCAAAAGTTATCTCAAATTCGAAATTGGAAAACGCACATCTTAATTCAGTCTTTGATATTAATCTAATCATGTCTCACGGGCCATAAATATATTTATTAAAATAAATAAATAAAAAAATAAAATAAAATCTGTTAGAAAAGATTTATGGCACTCTACAAATGTTAGCACGCTGGTTTATCTCTTAAACTATTGCAATTTAAATTTTAACCGTAGTTTTACTAGACATTTTTTATAAAAAAAGTGTATATAGAAAAATATTATTAATAAACATGTAGCCCATATATTCAGAATATTTGGAATATATTCCAAATTTTCAAAAACGCAATATTGGATTTTTTCTTTTCTTTTTATATGTATATTCTGAATTACAACATAACACTAGGATACGCCTGGAAATTATTTCAGTTTTTAACTACTTTTTAGACTAGTTTTTTTTTATGTATTTAGAATATTTTGAGTATGTTCAAAATTTTCAAGAACACAATAATGGATTTTCCTTGCTCACATAAGCCAACCGAACGATAAGACGTAGGCCTTAAAAAAGATAAATATACCTACTTTCCCATGTAAAACAGTTTCGTTTCTATGATACATCTATATATAATATATTTTGATATAGCTTATAGTCAAATAAATACAGTGCTATGAGATCGATTATACTACTCGAGAAATAAGGTTTAAGGGAGAAATATTATTTATAGTATTTTTCATTAAAAAGTGTTATAATTTTTTTACATAAATTTTTAACATTTAGAATGTTATTTATATAAAAAAATTAAAATAATGACGTGTCGCTAGATTTAAAATGTATGTTGGTCGGATTTTTATCGCGGGTTCATTTTTATATAAATATTTTTTTATTATTTAAATGTATAATATATTTTGTGCCAGTGCACATCGTACACACTTATAACAAATCATAAATTTCGCAACTAGAATTTAAAATTATGTTGAAATAAATTGACAGGTTTTATTTTCTATAGAGGATCACTCTGTAGTTGATTATTGATCCAGCGAGACCGGTCCATCCTTTCTCGCTAATACGATCACATCACCGTCAGCGGTCATCTTGGGCTGCGAGCAAACCAGACCAGCTCTGGGAAGCTCGGAGTTGGCTAATACCCGGAATGACATGACTTCACTTGATCCGCTGGAAGTGTATACAGTTGCGTAGGATACCCCCCTGCTATTCTATGTATGTCTCGTCCGTTAAACGCTAAATACGGTGCGTGTATTATTTTTTGAGAACCACTTTAACGTTAAATAAGATGTTTCAGTATAAGCCCAATATGAATGCTTCAATATAAGCTAGAAATCGCAATATTCATAAATAAGGGAGATTTCGGTACACCATACTAATGATGTGCAACCTCCTAAATAGCTGCCTAATAATCCTAGAGGAAGCCAATTATTAGGGTCATCCTAAATGAGATTGCAGGACAACATAAATGCCTAAATAAAATAGGAAAATAAGATAATATAAATAAAGTCATCTATACTTTTCATCAGCAATAGACGGAAAAAAAACCAAAGCGGAGACCGGTTGTACTCTTGAGGAGACCGTGACCCATACTAGGTAGAGCAAGAATGATGATAATTTAAATATAAAATACGTAATACAATTCCATGATTTAATATAATGAAGTACGATATTTTACACTGTGATTGAGTGTTCAAACAATGCATAATTCTAAGGCTGTGAAACATAGACTCTTAAACCCGCTGGACTGATGATATCATAGAATTCTGCGGAAATATGTGGCAACAATAAAAATGGACAAAGAGAAATAAGATACTTGGAGCCTTTTTTTTAGTTAGTTGATTGAAAGATCATGATATTCTCAAATATCGGTGAAAAAAAAATCACTATTTTCAAAAATTTTAAATTTTACAGACTAACAAAAATACCTAAAAAGTATTTAAAAATAAATAAATAATCCAAATAATATTTTCATTCTCTGAGCGCAGCATTGTTTATTGTACAAAATCTCTATTTATGAATTACATAAAGTATAAGCAAGTAGATACGGTGCGTTTTACATACCCTGTGCAACGGATGAAATACGTCAGTCAGTCCGCATTTAGCACACCTTGACAGCCTTCGCGGGGACGGACAGCTGGCGATGGTATCATAACGTGTGAAGCTAATTATATGATTCTAAATTGCAGCGGTGCTGCATTTCCCCGCGGTGCATTCCGCCCACACCTCCTCTCTCGGAAAAAGTCAAGTTAACTGGATTGAAGCCGGCGTCGGTTATTATGTGAAGGAAATACAAAACGAGTTAATCTGCAGCTTTACTAAGTGTCCATCACATATACCTAATGCTAGACCCTTAACACAGATCGGTTAAGTATGTTATATTTTACGTACATTGACTTATTTAATGGTCTGCCCGTCTTACACGAATTTGTAACATTTATTGAATGTACATTCATATATTTTTTCCCAATCAAAATATATAATTCTCTATGTAACAATGTTCGTCACTAACGCTACCGGACGGTGATGATGATGCATGAAGAATGTTCTAAGGTTTTCACGGCCACTCAGAATCTTCTGGTTTGGGGTATAATGCCGTGTTTTTACGACCTTTCTGGCCAACTTTACGGATCCCATTGCAGGGGTGATGCGTGGGGCTGATGTGATGCACACATTAGCACTGATTATGGACCCTGCAATGGGATCCGAAAAGTCGGCCAGAAAGGTTATAAAAAAACGGCGTAACACTCCAGGAGACACAAACCAGATGATGTATAGATACAAAAAATGCGTACTTCTCTATGTAATAATGCAGATACTAACGCTACCAGATGGTGCACATAATAATAAGGTATAAATAATGAGGAAGTATAAAAGGAAAAAAAGAGCGTAATTTTCTTTATAGAAGTGTTTGCCATTAACGGTACCAGATAATGATAAGGTGTTAAATAATATATAAAATGATGAGGTATTAAAATAAAATAAAATGGTGTCTTTAAAGCCTTAACTCGCGGCCGAAATACTATATAGTAAAAGTATGTCATTTTTGACGGGTTATAGTAATTAAGAGTTTTCGATACCTTGAATACTTACCCCACAAGTGGCTGGACCGCCTATCCTCCTGCTAAAAGTTCACCAGCGCTGACACCATTACGATGAAACTTATTATAATATGCATCGTGAGTGAACTCTTGAAGTTTTTGCATGCTTTGGATTATTGTGCCATATTATTAGTAATTGCCCTTTTACGCAAGAATTTGGAATCATACTGCACAGATCATAAATCACAACTCATATGTACATTTGGTTAGTGGCGATTCAGATATGCAATTGCGAAGGTCTCCCCCGAATCACAAAGAAAAGGGAAGTAAAACCAGGAGAAACATACAAAACAAAAATAATAAAGAGAAGATAATAAAATTAAGGCCTCGAAACACTTTTTGAGGTCCTATAATACCGGCAGGTCTGATTGTGCTCGGCTGCTGTCGGATATTAATGACTTCTTGTACGATTGGTCAGGCTGTTATGATTGTTAGTTTAACCTAAAAATCATCTCTAAATCTGTGTTGTTGTCCATGGATTGCGTTGTATAATGTGACGAGTCTCCCCTGTATTGGCGATGAACCGAAAAGAAACACCCTGATGTTGGTCTCTGGACTATGGCCATTAAACAATCCAGAAACAGTTAACAAAAAATGACAGATCTTAATGTCATTTTATATAGGTATGTAATACCTTGTGTCGTATAGGTAGGTATAAGGAAAAAATCAATTTACATTCAATAGGTATCGAGCAGGAATACCGTGCAAAATTATAAAATGGGCAATTATCATAAATGTCAGATTTTAGGCAATTTTGACTAAATAAAATATATCATTTAGGGCGAACTTTTACTGTAATGATTGATATTGTGTATTAAAAAGTTACTCTTCCTTAGTGTTCCAGTGGTCGGTGGTTTGAGCTCCATTGGAGGACACCAGCAAGTTAGTCCTATTTTCACAGAACAAGCGTTTAATTTAGTTTGAAAATTGTGAGAATAGTGATGTCATGTATTCTATGATCGCATCTCTTTAAAAAAAAAATGTTGCAAGTGTGGTAGGTTAAGTAAATTATGAACTATAAATTAATATCATATATTATTTATATAAGCGTTATACATTAAACTCGCTAGACGTGATTTCAAATCATATGTTTACTTGTGGAAAATTACCTATTTTTACACAAAGTCAATGTAATATATTTAAATATTTGTTATGTTAAGCTTTACAATAATTAAACGGATATCAGATACTTTGTTACGTGTGTACCAGGCAATAAATGCTTATTGGAGTAAAACCGACAGTTTATTAATACGTTACGAATTGCATCACACTCTCCTCTCTTCCTGTTCGACATAAATATCTACAATCTTCTTTCTAGATGCCAACCACTTTCTAATTCAATTCAAAAATCATTGTTACATTATTAAATACAGCACTAAATGTAAATTGTTTCACATATTATAAATCTTTGTATCTACTTACCTGTTTCTGAACACTATAATTGAGGTAATTATTCTCAAAACTGTATTCTGTTATGTTATATTATGTAAGGTGTCAGTATATAATCACATCCGTACTCAATAGGCTAGTAAATCAAAGCATTAGGGAGACACTTTTATGCAAAGGCATACATATTTTGAATAAAGCAAAAAATCTTAAATACTTTTTCCTTAAGTATAGAAGTCTTACAGAAACGAAGATATTTATACGGGTAATGTGTTTTCTTTATTTTATTTTTATTTTATATGTCTGTCTGTCTATTCTCTATAAAAATCTAGACCGTTTGTCTGATTCGATTCAAATTTTGCATACTTATGCTTTAGGACCCGGCGAGTAACATAGATGACATTTCCCCCCTATTCTTTTATCCTTTCTCCTCCCCTGATATATTTTCAATGCAAATCTGTACTGTTCTACCGATCGGACTCGAAATTTGCAAACATATTCTTTAGGACCCGGCGGGTAACAAAGGCGATATTTCCTTTCTCCCCTTTTACTCCTTCCCCTCCCCTGATATATTTTCGATGCCGTTGGACCTATTGGACTCAAAATTTTTAAAAATTATTCTTAATGACTAGGTGGGAAGTATAGGCGATATTTCCCCTTCCCTTATTACCCCATTCTCTTCCCCATATATATTTTCTGTACAAATCTACATTGTTTGACCGATCTGATTCAAATTTTGACACGTATTCTTAGGGACCCGGTGTGTCACATAGGTGACAATTCCTTTCTCACCATTTACCCCACCCCCCTCCTCTAATATAATTTCCATGCAAATCTGTACCTTTTGACCGATTTGACCCAAATTTTGTATGTATTCTTGAGGACCAGTCGGGTAATATAGGCGACATTTTATCTTTCCCCTCTAACCCATTCCCTTCCCCAGATCTTCTGATTTTCTGTACAAATCTACACCACTTCACCGATTGGACCCAACTTGTGCAAACATATTCCCAACCGAAGAAATAGACCATATTTCTTTCCTAGACATTTAAGCCTTGATTAAATGGAAACATTGTTTTAATTGGAGACTTTGCAAAACATTTTTTCATTAGCTTATAACGCCCCACCAGGTTAAAGCTGTTCTGGGGCAGTTATAATTTACAAATTATTTTTTTATTAATATAATACAATACTATGTACCTAATACAATAGAAAAGAAAAGTATATACAAAAAAAAACAGGAATGCATAAAAGAAAAGAAATATAAAATACAGGATCAAATTATAAAATATATACAAGGTAGTAAAAAGAACTATATTACAAAAAGTAATAAATATAATATATTGAATCATGGAAATGGCTGAGTTTTACAGTTGCCTTAATTTCGTTAGAAAACTTATTAAAGATACGAGGGGCAATGAAATTAATGTGTCTTTGTCCAAAATAGGTTTTCCCCAAATACAACAAAATTAATTTTTCTTGCTTGCCTTGTGACACGTGTTTATTGAGTTCTATTATATGCAATTTTGTCCTTGTGAATTTTGTACGATTTTATGGAATAATTGCCTCAGATCAAGATCGTCAAATTTTCTCGTTCTTTTATTGATGATACGTATGGAAGTCTTTATAGTGTGGCCCAGGGCTTTTGACCAATATGAACAGGCTTGAGTAACCTCTTTACACAAAGCAACGTTCTCCAGTTCCACCATAAGAACATCCACACAATATTTAAAAAGTTGTTTATATGTTATAAATCAGTATTATTTCAAATATACGAAGGGACTATGGTAGAAACATTTATTGTCCTTCCCGTGACATAGTATAAATAGATTTTGCAACTGGTAATGGTACTTATTTATTTCATTATAAAGATACGAATGTGATAGAACAAAAAACGAAAAAAAACACGCTGAAAAACAAAAACAAAGCACTCAATAAATTTAAAGAGTAATATTGACGTTGTTTTTACCTTATCTTTTAATAGAATAGCCTTCTTGGTATAGTGGTTAAGACACTTAATTACCTAGTGATCTGTGTAGTTGTCGGAAATCAGATAGTCCTTTTCTTATAGTACAAATGCTTGACTTAGTTTGTAAATAGTAAGAACATTGATATTATACATTTTCTATGTATGCATGTAAGTATATTAAATAAATATTTATCAATAACAGCTTATAAAAAAAATAATATTATGCTGGTATTGTAAAAATTAAAAAGGGGAAATTTTATGACTTGAATAAGAGTACACAATGTCTAGGTACAGCCCTGTGTACAATAATATAACCTGTAATAGGTATGTATAAGCTTATCGAGAAAAATCCTGATATTTTTATTATTTTTAAAATAACTGTAATGTATCTCGACGTCACGGATGTCTGAGTGTGCGTGAAAGGTACGAAAGATGCGTGAATATGACACAATTACCTTGCCTTACAATATTGTTGTGTAGTATATGGAGTCCTCAATAAACCTGTAAATAGATTCCGGCACCTGCAAGACTCGGAATTCCTTAGAAGAAGAAGAAAGAAGCACTGACTGTAAAGGTCCATCAAGAACATCACAATAACATTTCGTTAATTTTAGAGTAGCTTTAAAATATTTTTTCAAAAGCAGTAAATACGCTAATAAATTAATTTAACTATCACATAAAACACCAATAATGGTTTAAATATCCTATCATGATGTATAAAAATCCCGGTTTGAACGATTGGTCTGTTTGTAATTTCAAAATAATCGGCCTTTAATTATTATTGAACGATGTTTGAATTTGGTTCTGGGTTCAATCAAACGCCAGGGCATAGCAGTCATGAAATCATCAAATAAATAAGTCTTCCACTGCGTAACATTTCCAGTGACTCCGTGACAGATTAATGGTGGCGTTGAAGGAGTCATGAGTGAATGGACGATAATTGATTTTGGATAAACCGCGGTGAGCTCACACTCAGAGCCACTCTTTCCTTACAAACGTCTCGGAATAACGCTCGACGAATGTTTTATTACGCGGATGCATTAAGCTGTTTACAACTGGAAGATTAACTCAATTTATTTGGTAAATTTTGAAATTAGCTTCATTTTGATTATAATAAGAATTAATCGGGTCTATTCTAATTGGTTTGACGTATCATAACAATCACGTCATTATTTTTATTTTATAACATTGAACACTTGGTCAGTGTTGACGTGATCAATATTATATAAAATAAGTACAAATATTATTTTACAAGTTGTTATTAATTAGTTCTTTTCGCACATATCTACTAATTTTTTCATTCAAAGTGTCCAAAAATTAAACTGAAGCCAATATTTCCGCTGTAATGACAGATATCTAGGAAATCTGTGGGAAATCCGAAGAAAATTTATATGTAGATACATAAGTTCGTGCCATCTCTTTGATTGTTAGTATAATAATCAAATTAAGCAATACACGAATAATAAATTAATGATTCAGATCCGAAAGGAAAAAGCCTCAAAACAATTAAAATCCGGAAATTACAATATTTTGGCCATAACATGAGGCATCCAGAGAAAACCAAATCCCGCATCAAGGCAAAACTGTGAGCAGAAGCGGTCCTCTAAGACGAAGATCTCTTCTAGCTTCTGATATGTTTAGGTAGAAATACATTCACGAATATTAAATCTCTTAAGCTGTATATATTGCAGATGATTTATTTCCTTGCCCTACACCATTAAAACTATGTAATGAATAATAAATACATTCTACTAGTATGTATGTTTGCTCTTTATTTAATACACCTGTAAATTACAAATATGTTTTATTTTATTAATTTTTATTTCTAATATACTATTTATCTAAAATATTTAACTAAATACCAAAAACGAAAGTGAATGTTTACGGAAGACATTTGTCACAGAAGACGCTCAGCGTAAAGGACAATGCGTGAACTATTATCTATATTTTAACTGATGTTTACCGATCCTTGCAGCTAAATCTTGGGCTTAACTAAATACGTGAAACCAACGTTTCATCTGCGTGTACGCGTTCTGGTATGAGATTGCCACAATTGACACGTTTTAAATTTGTTGCTTTCGTAGAAATAAATAAGCGTACAATATAATTTAAATAAATATTTTAAAATCTAAAACTGATAATAAATATAAAATAAATTTTGCAATGCAATAATATTATGAAAAATAAATGGTGTACAGTTTAAAATTACACATAAAAGTCAAAAGTAATAATAATTAAATTAAAATAAATTATATCTCATAAATGATTTACCAGTTGTCTGGTTTGCTGATAAAAGTCGGGCTGGCCCAAAATTATGAATACAAGTTATAATGTTCTGCTATTTCCTGATGAATATTTTTTAAATATCAAAAACGAAAATGAATTTCGTGAATGATGCGAAATTTTTGATGCGAAACGTCGATAATTCGTGAAAAAATTGTTCTTGCAAAGGGTTGTGGAACAAAACATTTCATCTTCTGTCGGCGCTCAGTGGGAAGGAGCGACATTTGTTTTCCACAACTCTTTTATTTTTCTGCTCGAAAAAGAAATTGGTACATAAATAAACATAAAAATATACCTTTCCATTTCCTGTGAGAGATTACAGCGCTCCTCGCGACAGGTCATCGATAACGTTAAAAAAAGATCGCGGCTGCTCCTGTTCGGATGCTGCAGTGACGGGACGTCTTGTCGGCAGGCGGTAGGTGGCGCTTTTTAGAAAATGCATCTCAGAAAAGTATTCATGGTCATTCGTTTCTGTGTCTCTGGTTCTTTTTAAATGAAACATTTTATGATTTTATTTTACGTACAAAATCCTTTTATGTATCTCATTTAGGGATGATACATTTCATTGGAATGATGTATCAATTTCCTTTGGTATGTGGATATTCCTGAATCGGATATTTGGATATTCCTGTTCTTCAAAACAGCATCAAACAATCTATTGTTAGAAATATTAAAATTAATGAGATTTCTTTATGCAATATAGCTATATATAATATATATATATATATATATATATATATATATAGATTATATATATATATACTCTTATACATATATATCTATATATATATATATAAAACTAGTGTTTTAATTACAAATAAATAAATATAAAACTTAAATAAATTGTGATTAATTGATAGAACAACACAAATGCTTAATCAATTCCAAAGTACACATATACACTTTGAACATACTAAAAATATCACTATCACACTTAAAAATAAAAATTGTCCTCAAGAAAACAATTAAAACACACACAAATTAAATGCTTTAAAAAAATGTTGGATGGCATAAACAAATAAAGTGTTCAAAAACAATTACAATTACAATTATAGGTAGACCAGGTATCGGTGCACTCATCTAAATAAGTTTTTAATTTAATAATATTATTTTTCTTTTCTTCTTTTTTTTCTTAATGATTATATTTCTCTGCAACTTAATTTATCATTCAATAAATTATAAACCTCTCTAAATCTCTCTCAACATAGATTTTTTGTAGTGGGACATAGTAAAAAAAATAACATCACACTTTAAATTGTTAGTATTAAATAAATAAACAAAATAATGAAATTAGTATTTGTAATGAAAAGGACACGCTGTTACAGTCCCTCCACTTGATGCTTACTTGACTATGTATATATTTTTATATATTTATTATCTTAGCATTGCTCAAAATCACCATCAGAAAATAAGTTAACGTACTGGACGTCACTTTTCTAATAAATTCATTCAACATTCTAAACGATTTCAAATTCCTCACTCCGAAATACACATTATCCATTCTTCATATAATTTTATTATTTTTGCGCAATTACTTAATTTTAATTGACTCGGAGTGCATTTCGCGGAGGCCAACAGACTGAAATAATGGCAAAGACCAACGAATAATAATTTGCAGACGAGTGGATGAACAGCATTGCGTATTCTGTCGGCATAATCAATTAGCCGTATTTTCATCCGGTGGTTTCCCTTTTGGAAGCAAATTTTCAAAGACCAGATGAGCTTTCAGTGAGCGCATCCTTTTCGTATCGCTGGTTTAAAACCCGGTGGCCAAGACTATTTTATAAGGATAGTTTACTCCACGCGTATGGATAATATATTTTTATTGTAACGGAAGGTGTAGCGTGAATCGGAAATGTGAGACCATGAAGTAAGTTGTTAAAGGAAAATTTTAATATGCAACAATACGTGCGCGCATCCATTAAACCTTTAAAAAATTATTCACTTGAAATTGGTGTTTCAGTAAAGTATTGTTGACCATCTTGAATCATAAAGTTACTCAATTCAAACGACGAACGATTGGTAATTGAATTGAAAATTAGAACAGTTATTGAATTGCGAGGCATAATCCAATTAATGGTCCCATTGTTCATGCAATCAAAATGATTATTTCACTACATAATTGAATGTCCTGTTTAAAAAATTATAGATAATTTACACATAAAAGTAAGTTTTAAATAAGGTTTTATATTTTAGACACTTTAAAGTTTCGAAAAATGTACCGTATATTTTGTAGGTAATATTTGAGAAAAAATGTGTAAATCATAGAAAACATACGAGGTTTACATGACAAATTTATATTTATAGACGAAAGAAATATGATGAATATTGCACTTAACTATTTTTTGTATGTAATCGAAATATCAAAAAGGGGCTTCTCATACAGATTTTTGTATTTCATGTTAATGTCGATGTTTTTTTTAAGAAAATTTTTGTTTGTCACCATGCGAAAAACGAATAAAAATAATATTTGAGAAATTAATTACTGCAAAAATAACTTAATTATCAGATATTTATTTTCAAAACAAAAAAAAACATTCATTCATTCGACATTCGATGCAGCTGTAAATATTGTATAGTTTCAAATTTTCTGAATACGGAACCGTTTTAGGAAGAAAATCGTTAAAACATGAAAGTGGAAAGATATTAAAACTTTTTTTGAAAATGTAGACATTTTTCGAAAAAGAACAAAATCTCAATAACGAAGCCATATTGAATTCTTATCAGCTGTCAGGTTTTGTATGCCCCAATTATTTTAAAAATTTGAGTTTACATTTCTGTAAGAATGAATATTAATTCTTTTAATGAAACTCAACAAAAAAATCGACAATGATCTGTTTAGATTTTTACAACTCAATACTTTGAGTGTCATAAATAAATAATTTTGTCTTTATTTTAGCTTTTAAGTATAACTTTTGCCGCGCGTCCATGAGTATTTTCTTTTAACAAATATAATAAAAGGTTAGTTAAAGCATCAGAATAAAATAATAAAGAAAGAACTAGCGATATTTTCAATATTTTGATATAAATTTTCAGATACATAAAATAATAGAGACACCAGCTTAGCAAAATTTACGATCTTCTTTAATGCACCCTAATTTTGCATTAAGTAATTTTATTATAAATACTAATTAAGACTTATATAATATCTAAAATTAAAATAAGCCGATTACTTCTGCTCAACTTAAAATTAACTTACCTATTGTATTGACATATTTTTTATCTGGTAGTTAAGACACTTGCTTAGTGATCCAGTGGTCAGGGTTTGATTTTCATTCCGGGAAACCGGTAAGTAAGTTCTATTATCATAGCATAAGTAGGTTAATTTTAAATTTGTAAGAAAATTGTAAGAAGAGATGCAACACGTATTCCGTGAAAAAGTACAATGAATCCAACGTGCACAAAGCGCACACATATTTTATTATGCCGTGTCATTAAATTATCAATAGTTCAGTTATATAACATTTTATAGCTGAAGTACTGACATAATTACATGATACAACATAAAATGTGACTAAAAATACAATAATATATAAGATGAATCATACACCAGTACCGTGAAAAAACATGAAAAAAACTTTCACTCAAAATGTTCGTTCCCACTAGCTGAAAATAAAAACGTAACCTGAAAAACTAAATGCCTGAAATTTTTCCACGTTGGAAAAAAACACTTTAATGCCAAAGTGACGCGCAGTTAGCAGTGCATTACGAGCATTGTGATAAATGGGCTTTTTAAAACTTGTAAAATTGTTCATTTTTTTATACACCCCTGACTTTGATGGCTATTGAGGGTGGCAGGGTGCATTTTGTCTATGGATGACCGTAATTGATTGAGCCGGACCTCGTGAGCTCTTTGTTTACGTGTTATGATTTTTCAATTCTGGGCCGATTTTATTTTGTAGGGGAAAAAAGCACACCATTAATTGAATAGATGTCTAAAGTTTACAAACGGCGTTTGTCGATTTCACTTTGATAGTGTATTGTTATTTAAAACTATGTTTTTTGTTCGAATAAAAGATTTATTTTACAATATTTTATATTATTTAGTACTTTTATCACACATTTTAAACATATTCCGTCATTGATAATATCGAGGTGTATTCTAATTTTGATTCCTCATTTTCATCTAATACTCTCGATGAGAGCAGTCGTAATCATGGTACTGCGGCTATTGGCGGATCACAGCTTTTATTATCTCTCGCCAGCTTTTTCGATCCGCGGCATTTCTAATTTATTTTATTTTTTTTTTATTTATTAGAGACACTAACAGGATAATGGGTACATGACACTCAGATAATAAATATTGTAGTGAAGACTATGCCCATTATCCCAATTACAAGTGTCTTCGGCATGCTCTAGTAACATGTATTTTTGTAATTAATTATATTTCACATGTACATTTATGTATATTATATATTTGTGTGTAGTGCGATTAGTATTTAATGATCTATAGGTTCATGTCGTCGTTTAGAAAATGGATGTTGTGTATGAGTGAGTTTTTGAACGAAGATAACGTGTCTGCAAGAATATCAGCATCAATGTTAGGGTCGGCACAATACAAATTATATGTGCGACACAACCTTGTAATGGGAGAAAAGTAACCGACATTATTAGTGTGCTGACTTATTCTGAAGAACTCAGGGTTTCTTATACGGGGTTTAACATGCAAATTTATATCAGATAGACAGAGAGAATCAATAGCTCCGCTGAGAATCTTGTGTAGCACAATGAGATCGGATATTTTTCGTCGGGACTCAAGTTTGTGCATCTTGAAAAAGGCAAGTCGATCTTCGTAGCTGTGAAGGTTATTGTGTTGACCAGCTTTGTATGACAAAATACGTAGAAGCTTTTTCTGCACTCTCTCGATTCTCGTTATATGTGTTGTGTAATAAGGTGACCAAATAACTGACGAATATTCCAATATACTTCGTACTAGTGATGTATTGAGGATTTTTAAAGTCTTGAGTAATTCTGGTGATAAATCCCAACATAGTATATGCCTTGTTTGCATTGTAGGAGCGGGATGTGCATCAAAGTTTTAACCAGGTCAGTTCTTCGTGTTGGTGACATTGACCACGAGGTCTCCATTCTTTCACCATCACCATTTTATGCGTGGTATCCTCAATTTAGGTCTCCATTCTTTCACCATCACTAATTTATGCGTGGTATCTTCATGTCTGGTCACAGGGCCAAAATACGTGAACAGGTGAGTGTATACACTGCTCGATGTTTAATACTTTTATGATCGAGGCATTTGTTCTAGCGACTATCCACTATGTATGTCCTCTTGCGCTCCGTTCTGCCGAGAGCCATGCTTCAGTGCCATAGGGAATGACCGGGAAGATAAGTGTTCTGACTATTTTTCACTCATTTTTGTTTTCCTGATGTTAATGTCTTCTAAAATGATGCCCAATGAATGATTAAGATTATTCAAACATCAATTTACACTAATTTTGCCAAAAAAATTGAACCTATGTTCAGTGGCCCGCTGAAGCAATATGTAATTAGAAATAATCGAGGCGCAACCAATTTTAATACGAATCATCCGCATATTATAATATTAAAGTACATAGGTACATAACGTATTTATGTACGCCTAAACTTTCAATGAGAAAAAGCATCTGTAGAATTTTATAACGTTAAAATTGAAAATGTATAATGTCATATGTCAAGGTCAAGTCATGATGAGAAGATAACGTAAACCAATGAGAAAGGATATTCGTTAAAAATATTGATTGTATTATTTGTATAAATCTACTTATTTTATTTGATTGATTACACCTACATGTTTCGGAAATACCTTTCCATCGTCAGGGTGTTAGATATATGTCAAAATATCAAAATGAATAATGTCTTTTGTTTTTCTAAATTATTTGAAAATTTATTTTTAAACTAGCTGTTCATACCCGGCGTTGCACGGGTTAAGGATTAAGTTTAAAATAAATTTGTGAGGGTAAACAAAGGTTCGATTCGAATGGTATAGTTTGCATCGAATATATATCAGGGGGAGGGGAAAGGGTAAAAAAAATAGGGAAGAAATGTCACTAATGTTAACCGCCGAGTCCTAAGAAAAATTTTGCAAATTTTGAGTCCGATCGGTCGAACGGTACAGATTTTCATTAAAATATATCTGGGGAAGGGGAAGGTAAAAGAATAGGAGGGGAAGTGTCGAATATATTACCCGCAGGGTCCTAAAGAATAAGTTTCCAAGTTTTGAGTCCGATCGGTGGAAAGGTACAGATATACATCGAAAATATATCAGGGAAGGGTAAGGATTAAAATAATAGGGGGGAAATGTTGAATTTGTTACCCGCCGGGTGCTAAAGAATAAGTTTCCAAATTTTTAGTCAGATCGGTCAAACGGTAGAGATTTGCATCGAAAATATGTCAGGGGGATGAGAAGGGGTATGAGAATAGGAAGTGTTGCCTATGTTATCCGCCAGATCCTAAAGAATAAATTAATTTTTTTTTTTTAAATTTAAAAAAAAAAAAAAAATAGAGATGTGAACACGGAATACGTGTCACATCAATATTCTTACTATTTTTAAACTAAGCTAAACGCTTGTGCTATGAAAATAGGACTAACTTGCTAGTCTGGAGTGAGGTTCGAACCCGCAACCTTTGGATCACGAGGCCAGTGTCCTAACCGCAAGACCAACAAGCTACTCGTTTTTCGTTTCGTTTCGTATAAGTTTTCATATATTGAGTTCGATCGGTCAAACGGTACAGATTTGCATCGAAAATATGTCAGGGGGAGAGGAAGGGGTATGAGAATAGGGGGAAAATATTGCCAATGTTACCCGCCGGGTCCTAAAGAATTAGTTTCCAAATTTTGAGTCCGATCGGTCAAACGGTACAGATTTGCATCGAAAATATGTCAGGGAGAGAAGAAGGGGTATGAGAATAGGGGAGAAATGTTGTCTATTTACTATTTATATTACTATTAATTATTATTTATATTTTTATATTTATATTAAATATTATTTATATTACCCGCCGGGTTCGGGGCATAAGTATGCAAAATTTGAATCGAATCGGACAAACGGTGTGGATTTGTATAGTGAACAGACAGACAGACAGACATTGAGTTTTATAGGTATAATATTATTTTGCTTAAGTTCTTGATTACTCGCAATTATTGGAAAAAAATTTAGAATTGGGCTAGTAGTTAAATTTAATTAATTATTAATATTATTTTATTTACTATTACATGCTTTACTAATTTCTAATGATTCTAAATTCGTAATAATTCTAAATTTGCAATTTCTAATGGTTAATATTCGTTATTTGTTGCCATCAACTGTTTTACTAAGCTACCAATTCTCCAAATTCATATTTCGAATTCTTCATATTTTTTATATATTTGTAAATGGGTGGATGTTTTAGCGATATAGCTCATGTTGCTAGTGATAATTACATCCACAATGAAGCAATTTGTTAAATTTTTAATATTGCCTTGTCTGCTTCTGAGAATGTATGTGAATAAAATGTGTTTTTACAAGAAGCGATAATATCTCGTATGGTTGCTAGTTTGATGTTTATTTCTACAATGTGAGATTATGTGAAATGTGTAAATAAAGTATTTGAAACAGGGCCGAGACATGTCTCCGGGAATCAAAACTTGACTCTTAAATTAATAATCCATTTTTTTTTTCAAATTGAGATGCATACATGGGATACATGTCGCATTAATAATATTATCTAATAATTAAGCTAAACGCTTGAGCAATGATAGCATGTTGGTCTCCTAGAATAAGTCAATCATTCTCAGTTTTCGATCTCCATATGACAGACGAATTTCTTAACCACTACATCATTAAGTTGCTCTTCATATTATAATAAAGTTTGTGTGAAAGTTAGAATGGAGTAAATCGTTCCACGATAATTTAAAACGTTTTCTCGCGTAAATAATATTTATTCCAATTCTTTAATTTATTTATCGTAAACATAAATACATACATATAAAAATATTGGTCACTCATCTCTCTAGGATGAAACTGTGCCTAAATGAGCAGCTTTACAAAAAAATGAGGACTAAATACTATAAAAAATTGATTAATTGATTAGATATTATGAATATGTTTAGAACGTATTACTTTACAGAAGAGCAAATAAAAGATCAAGAACACATTTTGTAAAAAAAAAATATAAAACTGTAAAAAATTACATATCCAAAGTTTTATGAGCAATTAATTATATGATGCAAATGAGCAATAAATTAGCTACGGATGGGTACATGGGCACCTAAATAGTTGACAATATTAACAATAATTCGAATGTGTCATGTTTAGAGAATTTTCCACTCGTTCATTCGTAATACCTTACCGGCGTCTTTCATCAAATACAGGATCGCTCATCAGGCTATGACGCCTTTGATAAATAATTCGATTTACACGAAATGTATTTAAACGATGGTGAAGCGACAAGATGGTGAAGGAACTGAATTTAGTTTATCAAGGTAACCCAAAATTGATTAATTAATGTATATTATAGATATCTCACAGAGACGAAACTGTATTTCTTATGGGAAAGTAGGTATAGAAGTCATTTGGGTGTACAAAGGACTTATGACCTATCTTATGGTTGGCTTAAGTGATCACATTACACAATGTAACATTCGCCATTTCCACCCATGATAGAATATACCTACCATGCTTACTAATTTTTTGGAAGTTGTATATATGTTCAAATTGTGACAAGCTTTCACATATGAGTTGTAACCGCCTTTCCATGCGGCCTGTACAAAACCATTTTCATTCCCACAAATCCCCACAGATGTCGCTAATTATTTTAATATCGTTAATGGAATGAAAATGGCTTTGTATATGCCGCATGGAAAGGCGGTTACAACTCATATGTGAAAGCTTGTCACACAATTTGAACATATATACGACTTCCAAAAAATTAGTAAGCATGGTATATTCTATCATGGGTGGAAATGGCGAATGTTACATTGTGTAAAGTGATCACTTAAGCCAACCATAAGATAGGTCATAAGTCCTATGTACACCCAAATGACTTCTATACCTACTTTCTCATAAGAAATACAGTTTCGTCTCTGTGAGATATCTATAATATACATTAATTGATTGATAATGTCTCTGTGACATAAATCCAGCACTGTTCTGAAAGATTTGAACAAACTCAAAATATTCTAAATTGATTCACCAAAATTGGTTCACGATCAACATTGGTTAAAGTTTCGAGAATAAAATTCAATGCACATACTCTTACTGCTACTAAAGATAAGTATTTAATTTATTTTAACTTAAATTTAAATTACATCAACAATACTGATGATGACTAGCTATTGAGGCCCGGGCGCCCGAGTGTGAGACTTCAATCCGCGCGCCTCAGGTTACTCGCAAGGGTCATTATTTATTAATTTGATTGTTTACGGGTTCACGGCTACTATATATTAATAATTTAAATTTAATTTTAAAGATGTTGTTAGATGGCAGCGATCTGCAAATGCACAAAAACGATTTTAATAAGTGTTGCATATTGAAAATTGCCTTTTCTCAATCATTGTACTCGGTTTTAAATGCGCTTTGAATTCACACGCCGTGTGATGTTCGCTCGGGACCGAAATATTGTGACACCCTGGACCGTTAATTTGACGAACACATTCATCCGTTGCAATTTCGCCCGAGTGAGATGTTTGTTTTGGTTCGCCGCGAGGAGCGGGCCGGCGAGGCGCTGACGGGCGCCGCCGCCGCCGCCGATCAGCGTGGGACGTGTCACTCGCCAGCAGCGGCTTTGATACCGTCAACGCCAACGAGAGATTTATTTTTTGAAGTGTGAGCTTCGACGCACGCCAGAGAGAATATCGAATCTTGTCATAGTCTATTTCAAAAATTACATCATTGTATTTGTGTATATATTTTAGTTTCTTCAATAACTGCAAGACGACATTGTGGTAACATTATTTGAATAATTATCAAGAAAACACTTTGTATAAACCGCTAATTCATTGAATTATCAACTGTTTCAGGACCAATGGTTCCATCTTCAGGTAACATTATTTGTATAATTATCAAGAAAGCACTTTGTATAAATCGCTAATTTATTGACTTATCAACAGTTTCAGGACCAATGGTTCCATCTTCAGGATACAAAATATAGACATTAAAAACTAAAATTAAATAGACGTCAATAAAAACAACAAAAAAAAAAGAAATATATATAATAATATATATAATATATATATATATATATATATGAGAGTAACTAATTTAAAAACAAATTTAAAGGTTAACAGTCTGCAAAAAACTAACCCATAAAAACTAGGTTTCACAATACTCCCTTTCTCATTTTCGGGTTTCGTGTCTACCAGATTCGTCTGAGTATTTTCATACAACTTTTTCAGTTGTATGAAAAAACCATTAAAAATTTGAAAAATCCAAAATTATACTATAATTAATAAAATTTTTTAACGAAAATTTGATAAATCTTCTTTATCGTGGCCACGAGTCTGCTTGCAAAGTTTCAGCTCGATTAGATCACGGGAAAAGGGTTAAAAATCGATCCAAAGTTTTTTCGTCAGACCAGCAAGTAATCAGACGCCACGAGTTAAAAGAAAGGGAGTAAAAAGAAACTGCTTATTTATTATTTTTAATTTGCTTTAACGCTTTTTTCTAATTTCTCCAATTGTAATCCTATGTAATTTGTATGCGTTTGTACATTTTTTAATATTACTAGATTTACTTCTCGGCTTCGTCTATGATCTTTATCTTTGTCCATTTTATTTTACGCTATTATTCCATCATATTTCTAGAAAAGAGCAAAAACAAATTAATTCATCGCAAATTATTTCAAATAAGTTTCCTCTGTATAATTTTTAAAATTCTACGCTGACAGTTAAATAATTTATTTTGTTTCTCTACACTCTTTTTTAGAAATCTTTGAACAATTACAAAATATGAAACAAATAATATGGCGTCTGTATTATATTTTTATAGTTATTTTAATTCTAATTTTTAAAAGTAAATGGCATATTGAGCTGAAAATAGTCGCTTTGATCTAGAAAGTCCAGACGGAAAAATCTCTTTAAATAACATGACGCCAGAAGGAACAGTTCTTTTTGGAGCTTTTGTTGTTGCGCAGAAACAAACTTTCCGCTCTTTAATAAAGGTATAATGGATTAGGTATGATAATCTTCACGAATGAAAGTAATCTTATTAATTTTTTACTTTTTTGGTATATATTTTTTTCGTAATATTATATAAGTGGATAAATGGCAATTAAGAGTTGAGACGGTTTCATATTTATTTATTTTTTAATTAAAATAGTTTTAGACAGATTAAGACATGAAGATAGCACGAAAAAAATATGTCAAATGTTATAAACGGCAGCGATCGAAAATAGTCAAATGCTTATCGAAATCTCTTCAAAATATTGACTTAGACACCCGGTAACATATATATTTTGTATAAATAATAATTTTAAAAATAAAAATCTAAAATTTCACAGTGAGCCAGATACAAATGCAACAGGAAAGGCATTTGGATTAAACATAATTAAAACCTTACGAAATTAAGCGTACTTTATGAGATTTACTGTGTACTACTTTGATTATTACTTTATTAATAAATTAATTGGATTACATACAAATACATAAGATACTATAGATTTAAATTATTCATTTTTAATACGATTTTATTTTGAAGTCTATTAACTTCAGGTTTTCTTCTAATAGTACAAATGTTTAATTATCTATTCTAGTTCAAGGAGAAAAAATGAATACAAATTATGGACATTTGACGTTGCCTTATCTTTTGTTATTTTAAAATTCTACGTTCTATTCAGTTTCTACAATATCATTCTATTCTATTCTATTCAGATGAGATAATACGATTCAATTCCATAAATATTGGAAACGTGTTGAGTTTAACAATTGTGGTGAAATAATAAAGTGAAATTACATTGATATTATTTTTAACTGTTACATAAAAAAATTCAGTTATATACATAAAACGAAAATTTTAATTTTAATTAAAAAAATATTTATTTATTTATTTATTTATTTCATTTCTTTACTTTTACATTTGTTCGAGTTAGATTATACTATGCCTGTCTCACTAGAGAGCTCTGTGTTGAGACAGGCAAAGTTTACAATTATAACTTATATGTAAGTACATTTATACAAAATAGGTTAAAACAAAAAGTACATTTTGAACAAATAAGTTTTAAAAAAAGATTTATAATATAAGTTTTAAAAAAAGATTTATAATCGCCTACACTCAGGCACATGTAAATATACACTAATACAATCTCAATTTTAGGACGAAATGTGCGTTATATTTGGATAAATAACAATAAGAAATAAAAATCGGAGTTGACTCGGAGGATGAAACTCATTTCAGAAACGATCGTCAGAATAGAAGCTTTCTTTATTAGTGTAAATGCTGGTGAGAGAATGCTCTGACAAGACAGTAGATTTAGACGAATAGGAGTGAGGGCACTTTGGAACAGCTAAGATAGGAGAGCGGAATCTGTGGAACGATTGGATTTCGATGGTATTGTAGATTTTGATAGCAGAAAAGCTGAGTTAAGGTAGGAATACGGGATTAAGGGTAACGACAATATTATATTTTTTGTCAGTTATAATTTTAAAATATTTGGCGTATGATATTATTATAAGTAAAATCTGGTGTTTTTCTATTAGTTAAAATATAATTAAAATGCATTATATTTAACATTATTGGAAAATTTTCAATTACAAATATAAAACGGATGGATCCGTTATCAAAACAAACAGGATTGTCTATCAAGTAATGGTTCGAAATACCTTCATTGGTGTGAAATGCTCCAAATAATCTTTCTATCGGCACGGATTATTAATGTCGAGCAGTAGTATATTATCAAATGTGAGAAATCAATTAATGTATTTCACACGTTTTTGATGTCAAGGAGTTACACAAGAATACACAAATCAGGTAGTAAATCTGACATCAACAATTATAGGCCTATTACACTGCTGAACTCACTATCAAAAATTTTTGAAAAAAATCATAAAATTTCAACTCGTTAATTACCTCGATACAAATAAAATAATCTCAGGAAATCAATTTGGTTTTAGAAGAAATTTGGGAACAACCGAAGCTATCGCCTCTGTCACTGATTTTATCACTACTAATTTGGATAAGGGACAAAAATGTATATCAATCTTCCTCGACCTTACGAAGGCTTTTGATACAATATCTCACACAAAATTAATTGACAAGTTAGAAAAAATTGGTATCTCAGGCAAAGAATTAGATCTTGTAACGATATTGGCCTATTCAAATAGACATTGCTGAAAAATTATACGAAAATATCTATCTGCTAAAGTTTATAATAAAGAGAAGCTTCACAAACCGTTAAATACTCTATAATTAAATATTTGCCGGATAGGTAAGTGCGGACGAGCTTTATTATTTCTGCACGCGGGCGTGTAAAGCAGGCTTTATGTTCTTTTAGTTTGGCGAAGCGAGCCTATCAAAAGCGGTTGTCCGCGTAACGAACTGGCCAATGAAACGCGTCCTTAGAGTTAGACTTTGACTTTGACACGCGAGTTGGAATCAAAGATGGCGCGAGATAGGGACGATTGTTAGGCGTTACAAATTAGAGAGCGGCACTTGAGTTTTCAGCTTGAAGGTCGGCGGAGGCTTTGTCGAGGAGAGTCAGTAAGGAAGATAATTTGGCTGGATCGAGGAAAAAGCCAGAGGTTGATAATAATTCAAAGAGAATTGGAACAGTGAACAGCTAAGCATTTTCAATATTATTTATTTCTATTGCCTTTTTCGTGTATTCAATTTAGAACTTTCTGGATCGTAACAATTATTGATTCATGTTGTGGATTGTTTTGTTACGTATTTTGGGCCTAGGGATAATTATTACTATACGCGCTTCGGATTTAATGTACAAGAAATCGTACTGTTGCTACGGTGATAATTCCAGCGGGGGAATTATTGCATAACGCTGATGAAATATGTAATTCTGTCGCTGTTCATATGAAAAATCATTTAAATTTGATATTCATATATTACCAAAGATATAAAGGCTTTAAAATGGAATACTTTACTGACGAAGGGTGTTTCGTGTTTGTTCGTGGGTTTTAAAATTCAGTATAATTATGTATATTCAATGTCGCGAGGTTCGGAATGTGCGAGAGGTTCTTCAGGGCGGATGTATTTTTATGCTAACGAATGCTTTGTTATCTATACTGGCGATTGAATACACGGATTTCTATATGATTTGTGTAGATCGTGCGAGGAGTTTCTTACAAATAATATATTTAAAAAATGCATCTGGATTTTATATTTGTTTTATTAAAACATGATTGTGTGGTTTATTTGAACTCGTTACATGTTTTTATTGCGTCATTGGGCAACCGTTCTAAACACAATTTGTTCCTAACAAATTCTTATAAAACGTATTTCGAATTGTACATGTTGTATAGAGATAGTTAATTTAGATACGGCCGGTCTTCAGCTGGGGAACACATTTATGTTTTCTATTGCGGTTAATTATTTTACTATCGGCCTGTATGCGAAGGAGCTGTGCGTAGCCAATGTCGCGAATGCTGTCTGAACTTGTTTCAACTAGTACGAGAATTTAATTATGTGTTTTGATATCACGATTGTAGGCGTGATATAGGTTCAAATCGTGCGAGGAGTTTCTTACAAATAATATATTTTAAAAATGCATCTGGATTTTATATTTGTTTTATTAAAACATGATTGTGTGGTTTATTTGAACTCGTTACATGTTTTTATTGCGTCATTGGGCAACCGTTCTAAACACAATTTGTTCCTAACAAATTCTTATAAAACGTATTTCGAATTGTACATGTTGTATAGAGATAGTTAATTTAGATACGGCCGGTCTTCAGCTGGGGAACACATTTATGTTTTCTATTGCGGTTAATTATTTTACTATCGGCCTGTATGCGAAGGAGCTGTGCGTAGCCAATGTCGCGAATGCTGTCTGAACTTGTTTCAACTAGTACGAGAATTTAATTATGTGTTTTGATATCACGATTGTAGGCGTGATATAGGTTCAAATCGTACGAGGAATTTCCTACAAACAATATATTTTAAAAATGCATCTGGATTTTATATTTATTTTATTGAAACATGAATGTGTGGTTTATTTGAACTCGTTACATGTTTGTATTGCGTATCATTAGGCAATCGTTGAAAACACGATTTGTTCCTATCAAGTCCTTATAAAGACGTGTTTCGAATTGTATATATTCCTTAATTGCGATTGTTATTCATATGACATTGTTTTTATTCATTCAATATTAGATATTTGAAATGTTTTCTACAACATTTTCCATTATTGTGGGCAGTTCGCTGTCTGTTCAGGGGTAGTTAACCTTCGGTCTTCCGTGATCGCGTTGTTTACTAATATGACAGATTGTTTTGTTTTGTTCGTTTAATATAAGTAATATCGTATTTTTATGAGTTACCGTAATTATTTATCTATATGATTTTATTATTGAGAGTGATGCAACGAATACTATCTTCACGAATACGAATATCAGGCTTACTATTCGGTGAATACGAATGCGAATATTTCCACCAAGGTGGGAGAACTCGAACATACTTGTAAATATAATAACCTTGATGCAACGAATACTACTTCCACGAATACGAATATCAGGCCTACTATTCGGTGAATACGAATGCGAATATTTCCACCAAGGTGGGGGAACTTGAACATACTTGTAAATATAATAACCTTGATGCAACGAATAATACCTTCATGAATACGAATATCAGGCCTACTATTCGGTGAATACGAATGCGAATATTTCCACCAAGGTGGGGGAGAACGCTAGCATATTTGTAATTATATCGTTTGTGTCTGCATGTGATAGTGATATCACTATACGGCGTAGATGAACTAGTTTTAAGGGGTTTATGTCCTGTATGTGCTTGGCGTAGTGGGAATAGTCTTCTCGTTTCTAGGATTCTATACAGGTTAACAGGTGCTGATATTGAAATATATATACAAGGAAAACACTATTTTGGGAACCATTAATTGGATGGAAGATATTGAAGCACACATACACACAAGGAGGACGTTATGTTAAATACGACTGGAAAGTTGTTATTGGAAAACACAGGCGTCCAGTCGGCGGGACGCAAGCATATTTGTAATTATATTGGTCATGTCTGCATGTGATATCATTGTACGGCGTAGATGAACTAGTTTTAAGGGGTTTATGTCCTGTATGTGCTCGGCGTAGAGGGATTAGTTTTCTTGTTTCT
>JADDOH010002204.1:0-16124 GCA_016648135.1 Agrypnia vestita
CAACTCCGCCCCGAGGCACCAAAAGACGGTGCATATGAATAAAATAAAATGGTTTTGACATGTTTTTGGATGTAATAATATTAAGAAATATTATTGTGGAATTTAAATATTGACATGTATGATGTAATATTTATATGAATTATTGTCACGTGTTTATTTTATTAAAGAGAATGAATCGCATTGTAGCGGTAGCTCGGGGGATGCTCAGATGTCAATAAATTACTTTGAGGTAATGATAGCCGAGTGCTGCTCATTGAGTGGCCCAGAGCCAGTGAAATATTTTTGAATATTTCTGTTGTGAAGCGGACTCGTTCCGCGGTGATATGATATGATCTGCACCGGGCGCTAATGTGGAGTTAGCTATGTACTTAAACTGAGGTGATGATGATAGTACGCCTGTACCTACCGGGCGCCACCGTAAAGTTGGTTATAGTACTTGATGGACTCGACCGGCGTGATGGTATGCCGGTATCCGGCGCCAGCGTGGACTTGGCTGTAGTACTGTATAGACGAGAACCGTGTTGATGAATTTATATTCTTGAAATATAAATTACCAAATTGCTTCAGAGTGATGCTCGTACGGGCGCTAATAGTGAGGTCGGCAAATGTCCGTACGGGACCTGATATTATGGCAGTGGGAATATTTTTAAATATTTCAACATATGTGCCAGAGGACGGAGACTGGGTAAACGAATGGAAACGCCCGGGCTGCAGACCGAGTGTTTCCAAAATCCGCAAGGCCCGGTCTAGAGGACCCGGAGAATGACTGATGGAGAAAACATGAATAAATACTGACTGAGTATATTTATTAATCCTGTGACAAGGCTTAACACTAATAGAGTAGTGTGCGCGACAGCCACCGACCGTTGAAAAACGGTTTTTGTGTTTATAAATACTGGGTTTTCACAATAAATGTTCCTTTCTAAAAGTAATATTTATACTAAAGTCCTTTCTGAACTGACGTTAAAACGTCTTTGAAATTAAAATTTATTGAATTTTGACAGAATCAAAGCATAAAATCAATTTGAAAACTGCAAGATTGATGGCCCTGAAAAGGGCCTTTTGATCACGCGCTCCATACGAGCGGCGGCGGCTCCGGTCTCGATCCAATATCAATAAGGTTCATTTTAATCAAAGTTAAATTACGACCGCTACAGCAGTCGGGATCAATCTGAAACCTTTTACAATTTTAAGAATAAGAACTTGTGTGAATTCTTATCTGTTTGATACACTTTCATGTATACAAATTAACATGGGCGCACCTGAGAAATTAATAAAGAAATTATTTTTTGGCGGCAAGCTTGAAATGCTTGTAATTTGATAAGTATTCATCTAACATTTAACTATTGTCAAGAGTTACGCTGGATGAGTACTTTGTAATTATTATAAAAAGAGTTGTGTAAACAATGGATTACTATTTTTATGAATTAAATTGTAAAAAAATTCTGACACGTGCCGCTGCGATCGGCACATTTTCTGTAATAATTTATTAAATTCTGTCTTATGTGTCCAGTCGATTATGTCATACTATAAGCAAGACAAAGTATTGTGTAAATGACATAATCAAGACCTCTGGGGGGCAGTGTATTAATTTTCAAATATTGTAAATAAAAAACACAGAGCGGCTTTTTTCAGTCGGCCTCGGAAGAAGCAGCTCTGTGATTGGGTCCCGAAAATAGTCCGGGGGGGGTCCGGTTATTGAATATTCCGATTGAAACGATTCCGCTGGCGGGCAAGAGCCTTTCTGCTCCATGCCTTATACGCTGATTGAACAACTTCTTCTTTTTATTTCTTCACCTGCTTTGACCCTGCTTTTACTTGGATTTATCTACTGTTTGGACTTGACTACTGCTTTTGGATTTTCTTTGGATTTCAAATAATCGTTTTAGTATGTTTAAGCCGTGTGTACGAGGAATGTTATTTCATTATGTTGGTGTTCAATAAATAAATGCGCGTCGTATGCACATACTAATTCGGTACAACTAATACATGCAGTACAAGCATACTAATTTGATTGTCTTTCTTACTTAAATGAAATTTACTTAGTTAGGTTAGATTACTACTAACATGCTTAATTTAACTAACCTTAAAGTTTGATTAGTTGAGTTAGAAAATATATTTTCACCAGAAATATACTTTCCCTGTAACATATACAGTATAACAGAATTTGCGTATCACACGTTCCCATATTCATTCTTTTTTTTTTAAATGATTATTTACAAAATCACATAAACATGTATGAATCGCGTAAGGATTTTTTTTATTTAAATTAAATTTATACCCTAAATTATATATCAAATATAAATACAAAATCAATTAGATTTGGAGTTTGACAATTCAATTCTTAATTGCAGTCATTTTGAACTGTAAGAATAATGCTTAGGTGCCAGCTTCATAATTAACCTTATTTTTTTGTTTCTGACAGGCTTTATTTGTATGCCACATAATTATGATATATTTCCTGACAAAGATAATTTAGAAACTCGTTAATTAGGTGCATTTGTGAGGTAGTTGAGTATTTTTACCTCTAAAGTATGTGTGTACCCACTTGTTTTGACACCAACCTCTTGCCGATTGTGAATTCCTTGCACATGATCTCGTCTAAGATAATGACTTAACCTTCGAGTACCGAAAGATAAAAAATAGGATCGGGGGCCGGAGCGGGAATATACAAAGCGACCCCAGTTAAATTTGCAATATTATTAATTACATTTCTTTTACAATGCTGGTATTTGTAGTTTGTAAACCACCACACGCTGGAAAGGCGCATATCCCCCTAGAAATATTGTCATATCTCAGCGCTCATGTGTATTTACGTCGGCTCCCTTCCGAGACTCCTCGAGCACAGCAGACTCCCCACTAAGACCCCACACAAAGTACTGTTAGACGGACCACACCCAACTACATTAGACGTCGCTGCGCGCCGCCAAGACAGTTGATCCAGCCGTAAGGACTGAGGAGCATCGCTCCGTGAGGCCCTCTAGTGATAGTTTTAGGATATAGTTCAGAGACCTTTGCGCCTGATATAAGTGACTGCTTTCCTTTCTCTATTACTTCCATGTACTATATTCACTAATACTTGTTTTTTTTTATTATGTGTAAATAAATTTGTTCCTCGACGAGCCATCTTTCACTGAGTCCACTTGATACCCTCGTATTATTGCGAACAAGATTATTCTAAATTTGTCATCATTTTATAAGAAATCATCGTATTTTGACGTTTTATTACTCATTATCTCACAAGTGCCCGATTGACGGAAGCTGTGCAGGCAGAATGACGTAACTTTTACCTTATAGAATATTTCCAATCTTACCATACATTATCATTTTATTTTCTTTCAGTGTTGTATTCTTTGGGATATTTCTGTGGATTACAAAGAGTACAAGCTCTATTTCAATAATATTTATTAAATAGTTTTAAAAATAAGATTTTTGGGGTTATGCTCTGGTGTTGAAGAGACTGATTGTTCAGATGTATACTGCCATTAAAATGCTTGTTTAATGTACCTTTTTTTTTAATAACTGCTACTAACAGCATCATTCATCATTCTAGTATTGGGTATTGCATATTGTTCATGATACATTAAGGTAACCAGTCCAAACGTTGCATAAATTACACAACAGTGGGCGGCATTCGGGCAGTTCATCTTAACAAAATGTGGTGCTAGCCCGATACTCTGAATAAGGCTGCAGGGCTGGTCACTAATTTTTGCAATTATTTTTTAAAGAATTAACTGATAAAAACCTAAATAAATGAATATTCAGATTTATGTGACAAGCCCCACTCTTTTCTAAAGTCACTCTTTTATTCTGACATGCTATTATCATTACCTACCGCTTTGAAGTTTATCAGGAGCCCTACGCATCTTCGTCCTAGTGGTTGGTGTTATAAGGGGCTCAGCCATTGATATTTAACAACATTTGGCAACATGAGGCATTTGTGGAGCACCAAAATTTTTTCTAATTGGAAACTCCAGTATAGTATTGAATTTCTTGTTTTTATTCAGGGTAATTATATAACTGCACACAAGACATCCTCAGGCCTCACGCTTTTTTTTATTTATTTATTTATGCTTCAATAGGCCAAGGGTCCAATTACAGAAGTAAAACACATCACAAAACACCCAAGCTTGAGTAAATCACATAGATTAATTGTGACCTCATTGTGAGAAGCCAATGTCATACCCACTGCGCTACGAGAGCCGCCTCACAATATCTTATTTTCCTTTACAATACGCACCTTTAAGTTAGGCTAGGTTACTTAATACAAAGTCCCAACTGCAGAGTAATAAGCTAGCTGTGTGGGGTGGGGTTATCTTGGAACCATTTTTCAGAAATCATTCAGTGCAGCATCTGAATATTGAGATTATAAAATAGGCTGTATTGTATTTTTTTAAATAATAATGGTATAATTTAAACAAGATTGAACTGTTTTATTTTAACATAGTAATTCAACCATTCTCATACTAACAACTGGTAAAAACAGATACAAAATTTATAATGTTATATAAATGCTTGTATAAAATCTATAATTACTTGTTACATACATCATTTAGTAATACACTGTCTAGACACAAGAAAAAACTAAATACCATAAATTGGTATTTGGTTTTATACAATAATTGATTTTGAAAAATTATTTCTGCTTGGATTTATGAGTAACACATATTTTTAATAAAAGTAAAAATTATTTATAATTTTACTTCTATCACCTTCCGTTTATTAATCTTATATTACTTGATATGTAGCTCACAAAACATGTGATGCTGATTCTTCATTTAAATTGTATTGCAGGAATTAGTGGTAGGGATATTGTTTGTAAATATTGAGAAGTGAGAATTTTTTTTTTTTATTTAGTGTAGGAGTTGGAAAATTTTAATTAGTTGTTTTATTTATTTGAAGAAGCACTTCTAAAGATGGGGGTTTATAAAATATAAATGTTTATCTGTACACATATATTTATTTTTAGTACTTGAGAATGTTGGCTATTTTCACAGTTTTAAATTTTTTTACATTTTGAAATATTTTTACTGACACGTGTCTGAGGCTTACGTTTATTAATCTTGCATTACTTGATATGTAGCTCAAAAAACATGCGATGCTGATTCTTCGTTTAAATTGTATTGCTGGAATTGGTAGTAGGTATATTGTCCATTTTTTTTCTTGGTAGGTATTAAATTTCATTTCGTGGGCACTGCAACATGACTTAAATTGGAATGGTGTATTTAGCATAAGACAAGTGTAGAAATACCAAATAAAACTAATTCAATTTTAAAATGAATCTAAGTAGATAAAGTTATAATGTGGGTTTGTTAATTATGAACATACCTACATAATTATTTTTTTGAATGCATCATATTACAGCAGTAATATAGTTTAATTAATCATGAGTAATCAATCATGAATCTATTATTACATTTAGATTCCTATTGGACTTTCTGTAGACAAAATATTTCTTAGTGGTGTTCCTTTCAATTTACTCACAGATTGGATTGGAATGTCTAAATTAAATTTTATCCAGTGACTGTTTTACATGTTATTTTGTATCACATTAAGATAATTAATAATGTACAATAAATGAAATATTAATCTAAGAATATTCACACAGTGGGGATTATTAATATTTAAAATACAATATTCGTTAAATATTATAAACAGCACAGCCTTATAATAATTTATCTTCTACAAAAACAGTTAAATATTACATAAATTTACTACAAGTACGAATTAAACCAAATAACTTAAAAATAACGAAAATAAGATTTAAATATTACGGAGATACCTGGAAAAGTTGACGTACATTAAAAATAATACATACATCAATATGTTCTCCTCGTTACTCCAAATAAAATTATCAATCAGAATAGTAGGTATATGGCATTTTGTAAACTGAAATTGAAAACAAACTTATTAATTTCAAGAACATGTTTACTTTTGTACAATTATTATTCATACACATGCTCTCATGCCAAATAATTTTATATTTTAACTTGAGAATATTCAATAAAAAGTTATAAAAGAAAGTTTAAAAAATCATCTGATAATATAACTTACACTTCAACTTTTAATAAACTGGATCTGAAAGATATACCTACATTTATATGCCATATGTATTCAGTTACCATTTTCATAATATATGTATGAACTACTTTCATCATTTCAATGTAACTTTTTTGCACTACATAAAAATCAAAGTTAAAATTAATATTCATGTAAACTGAAACAAATGGTCACCAGATACCTATACATAAAAAACAATGCAGTTAACAGTAATAGTCAAATTCGTTAAAATATAGGTAATTTTATATATAATATTTTAAATACACCATGTTTTTTAACCAGGCTCGTGCCAAATAATATTAAAATTTAAATGTGAATGCACACATCATTACTTATTTTAAGTTTTAAAATGAGATCTTTACTTAAAAAGGGAAATTTTTAAATCATTGTATTTGCATATTTCTTGAAATGTCTTATCCAACAAATAAAATAGTTACTTTATATTTATTTATTGAAGATGGCAACACATAGCCATTTATCAAAAGAAGAGAAAATTTTATACTGGAGAATTACACCATAGAAAACCCCAACAGTGTCATATATATTACATAAGGAATTTTATCTATGGTGGTAAGCTAAAAACTGTTCGCTTATCAGCGTTCTCAAAACTATTTTTTAATTAATCTACATCCTTTTTTTTACAATGTTTAGAGTTTAGAAAAAAATTCACTTTAATTTTATATCTTTTAAATCATCTAAGATCTCATTATACTATGTATACAAATACATATAGCTAGAATAATTATTTTCTTAGTTTATTGATGCAATGCAAATTTTCATGAGAGTTTCTTGGCTTAAATGAATTTATTATTTTTACATAACAATACCAGTCTTTTAGCTCTATCAATTATCACAAATTGAAATATTATTTTCTTAGAATAAAAAAAGGATGTCCAATCAAATATTTGAAACACATATTGTATGAATGAGTATCTAAAATATTAATATTACTAAAAACTGAAATGAAACTAATTCATTCAATACTATCTATTATATACCTTATTTTATATGAAATAATATTGTTTCTATGTATTTGAACAAAATAAAACTTTGAAACTTGTGCAACATCATTAACAAAACAAAAAATGTGTTAAATGAGTCTTTAATATTATGTTAAATAAGAAATAGGTTTTTAGAAAACAAAGCCACAAACCGTGTCATATTGAGAAGAAAAAGGTGGTATGAAAGTGTAATATTGTTAAAAAATGTGTCTTATTTCTGTTATATGTTATTATTAATATTAAGTATGTAGTGGTAATTGACAAAAATGGTAAAAATGTTTTTTCTTATCGTATTGTAGTTTGAGTAGCCTACATCTTGAGGTACATCAAATCTTTCACAGTGTTGTATTTGACATTAGAACATAGTTCTCCTTCTGTCATTAAGACGAAACAGTTGTCTTCAAAGAATACATTTGGTAAAACCAATATTTCTGGCACATTCACGTAATGAAATAAGAATATGTTAAATGCAAAGCAAATGGAGTAAAATATTGGTAAATTGAAAGCAATATTGGTACAATTGCTCTGAACACAGCAGCTTTGGTGACATTATATTTAGTCACATTTAATGACTTCAGGTATATTCCCTGATTATATGAACACATTATGTTGATTTCCCTCCCCAGTTTTTACGCATGTAAACAATTGAATTTTACCTAACCATTCGGTAGGTAATATTTTAAAATATCATTATCACTTCACTTTTAATATGCCTCTAAATACATAATAATTAAATAAGGTTAAATAAGTATTAACGTATAATTCACGCACTTACACACTATATATAATACAGTTACTTATATTATTGTCTATCACTCGGGCATAATTAATTCAGAGGCATGTTTATCTTAAATTAAAGTCCATCATTTAGGAAAAATATTTTAAAATTTACATGAGATATGATATTTTATGATTAAAATAACAGCTGAGTTGTAAATGCACATAAAACATAAGAATGCTTTAACAAATAATACCATGTTAAGTTCTGCTTCAACCAATGTTATATGGTTAATATCTTCGAGTAATATATAATATCAATGCCGACATCTTAGGACAATGTAACCGGCCAGTCGGAAAGCAAACAGGAAGAAAAGCAAAGCCAGTGTATTGAGCCACAAAGGAGTCGGACATCCACCAGCATCTAGAATTTCCTGCGGTGGAACATATGTCCCATTCACACAGCCGGGGAATTGTGATGGAGAAGCACAGCTGAAATAAATTATACAACATGTTATTAAATTTATTAATCATCCAAAGAAAATATAAAAATTTGTATAATCTATTTAATAATGTAATAATCTCATAATCTTACGACACTGATATTCATTATGAGAAACATTTATAATATAATCAAGAGAAGATTTCATTTAGAAGTTCCGGAATACACCAGGGTCGTTATTGTTTTCCTTTTTTTAATGCAATTTTAAATAAATGAAATTTTAATAAATATTATCATTAGGTTAAGCATTATTTAAGCCATTATCAAACTGTCTTTCTTGTTTTACTTTATTGAACAAAATTGTATTGTATTGACATCTGTCGAAGGATTTATTTTTAGATACCTACATTTTATTTTTAAATATACTTCAGGCACCACGATTTTTTAATGCAAACTGCTTTTATTACAAAGTTCCACACACGTCTGGTGTACTTCTTGAAATGAATTTTATTTATTTTAATCATAAAAATTAAATTAGAAAAAAATATTCTTACGTGATTGGTTCTCCAAATGTAAACTCGAGTATTTGCATATTTTGATATGCATAGTGTATCATGGAAGTATACCGCACCCATTGAAGCCACCACGGAAATCTCGTTGCCAAATAGCCTGAAATGCAGTTAACAGTAGTAGTCAAATTCTTTTAAATATAGGTAATTTTATTATTATTATTATTATTATTATTATTGATAATGGGCAGGCAGCTTAAGCTGATAGGCCCATATCACTGTCTCTCATTTGAATATGCACTGGCTGCAGACACAACATCCTCGGGCAAACTGTTCCACATATTGACCACTCTATTGCTTAATGCATGCTTTCTTGGGTTACACGAGAACCGAGACTTGTTCAACTTCAGATGATGTCCTCGAAGGCCCACATTAGTGTTAAATGCAAACATATCTGTCATATTAGGAATATTGTAGTAGCCCGATAGAATCTTGAATGTCTCGATGAGGTCACCTCTTGCTCGTCGCTCCTGAAGAGTGGGCAGTTTCAATACTCTCAGCCTTTCCGCATATTCCAGGTTTTTAAGACCCAAGGGCAATTTTGTGGCTCGTCTCTGAACATTTTCCAGTAAAACTATATCTTTAACAAAATATGGATTCCAGATCTGAGAGGCATATTCGAGGAGAGGCCTCACATACGTCTTATAAATAGTTGTGAATAGTGGTACTGTCAGATGTTGGAATGATCTTCTCACTAAATACAAAATAGAGTTAGCCTTCTTAACCACACTCGCTATGTGCTCACACCATTTAAAGTCCTTGGTAATAGTAACACCCAGATCCTTCTGCGAGACCACTGACTTAATCAGGCGTTCGTTTAAGGTATACTCAATATTTGGGTTATTCTTGCCGACATGGAGAACACAACATTTATCAACATTAAGACATATGAGCCACTGCTTTGTCCACTCCGATAATTGATTTAAGTCTCTCTGTAACACCTCATGGTCAGTAAGGGGGTTACCGAAATATTTTGTGTCATCAGCAATATAATATTTTAAATACATCGTGTTTTTTAACCAGGCTCATGCCAAATAATATTAAAATTTAAATGTGAATGCACACATCATTACTTATTTTAAATTTTAAAGTGAGATCTTTACTTAAAAAGGGAAATTTTTGCCAGATAGCCTGAAAATTGTCATTACAAAATCACATTTTAAAAGGTATTCAGTTAGTTTTAATCTGACACAGCTAGATATAAACAAATTATATTAAATCACTTGTTTTGTGTTCAACAATAATACATATTCATTTTGATGAATTCATCCGTATTCAGAGATATTTAAATAAAAAATAATAATTTAATATAGTTAGTTATTCGAAAAAGAAGAAATGTAATATAAAATAGTCCATTTTGAAATAAACCACTGTGTGCGGTGTAGTGGATGTCATTCTCAATGTTCATTCAGAATTTCATACTCAAAAAGTTGACAAAGATCCTTGAAAAGTGCATACAATTAATATTAAATATTTATGTTGAAAAAACTTAATTAATCCAGCTAAACTACCACTCTCAAGACAAAAATGCCTTGATCTGTCGGCCTTGCAATGAATAAGAATTTCATGAATTTACTAGCAGAAAGTTTAGGGCCTACAGGCAGCTATAGTCCCTGGTTTCAAAACATAACATACAAAAAGGGAAGGTGGTCTATCGTAGTACCATCTAACGTAAACAATTGATGCTAAAAACACCCAATCAGATATTTACGTAATATTCTTTTTCAGAGGTAACTTGACAAGTGTGACCAAAATCTTGAGTGCCGAACGAGTTGCTTACATTTATATAAGAAATTTATACATCACATGCAATGTAATAGAGAGTCTGGAGGATATAAAATAATGGGTGGTTAATTTAAAATCGCATTCAGAAAATATTGAATGTTCATAAATAAGTTGATACTACAAGTGTACACTTATGCATGTACATATATACATATATATATAAAGGATTATTTTCTAGGATAACCCGTGTATTACGCGATTACGCGGGTTATCCTAGAAAATAATCCTTCATCTTTCACCTGCGAAAATCTTAATATTAACATATATATATATATATATATATATAATATATATATTTATATATATGTATATATAAATGATAACATAAGAATACAATATATTTATTGGGATACCTGTTTAAATTTTTAACATTGTAAAAGCCATTGTGTTATGCTCGTTTTTTTTATTTTTTACAAGAACTTCTACCTGCTTATGTACTAGTATTAATTGAAACAACTTCTTGTAAACAAACCTGTTAAAATATATAACTAATGAGATATGCATAGTTCAATACAAAATATTTGTAAAAATTGTATGAAGATAACATAAATGCTTATACATATGTATTTACCTCCAAACAACTGCGTTGCTAGTGTGTACAGAGCACTGACAGTTATTGCAAGATTGAGATCCATGCATATAGCGCCTAAGAAAAGGCCAGCTGATTGGGCGACAAGGGCAGCCAGTAGCAGTGCACCCAGCATTGCGAGAAACAATACTGCAGATGGAGTACCGGCGGCTAACAATGGATAGCTGAGAGCGTGGTAAGCAGCGGGCAGTGCTATAGTCAAGGGTAACTCCCCCACCATCTTGGCCAAGTAGTAGGCAGAAAGTCTGTAAGTGCCTGCCCGACGTTCTTTTGTAACAACTTCTCGTTCTGCTGGAACTGAAAAAGACTTGTTTTTAGTAAATAAATACACATTTTATATATGTAAATGAAAAATTAAAGCTCTCTCCGGCAGTAACACTTTAACAGAAATAATTAGGTACTTTGTAGATGGTTAATGCTTATTTTTTGCTTAACTTTATTTATTACTATCAAAATTATTGAACATTCATAAGCCTTGTATAGTTGTAAATATACAAGGCATAACATATATTATAGTATAATTGAATTGTTTTTGTTTATATATATATATATATAGTTGAATATTAAAGAAAGAATTGAAATATGGTTGAATAAATAACATAATTAGTACCTATAGTTGAATTTTTAACATTACCTACTCTACATTTTAAATTTAGAAAAATTTGCATAACATTGTGCGTTGAAGCCTGACTCATTAAATACATGTTTACATGCTTACATACGCTAATGCCTGACTCATTAAATACATACTTACACATTAGATTCCTATCTACCTAAAACATATGAATGGTTCAAATTGTAAAAAAAAGTTAAATCAGGTATGTATTTATTTCAAAGCAATCTTATATGTAGTATCTATTGTAGTAGTGTTCTTATCTTACACTAGTACCAATATAATTGATTGGATTTTGATATATTTTTTTTATTGGCACACTTTTTAAGAAAACTAGTTGTGCCCGGGGGCGGCTTCGCACGCGTAGATTTTTAGTACACTGTTTGGATCGTCATAGAACTTTCGCGAACCTTCTAGAACATTCTCCTTAAAGAATTCTCAAGAAATTTATTGAACGTACAGGAATCTTCTAGACACTGACAAATTCCGCCACTCACCTTATAGAACTCTCGGAAATTTTCTAGAACTTTGTAGAGTAGGTTTTTCTGGAACCTTCTAGACTCACCAACACAGTCGGCGCGCCTATTTTGAAACAATCTGAAGCATTTGCGGCATTCCCATAACAAAACAATGTGCTAGAAAGCACATTTTCGTCACTCACTCCCACCCACGCACAGCCACCCCCACCAAACACGCACATTTTTAATGTGACACCAAGGGCTATATACCACCATAACCACCAGGGGGTGGTAGTATCTGGTTGTGAAGAAAAATGGCGGATAGGGAAACACGGGTTTCTTTTTATATGTATATATTGATTAACGGTAATAATATAATTACAACACGAAAAAACATGTTGACAAAAAATTTAATTTACACTTACAACTACTCAGGGCTCCGAACAATGCAAAAAGCATCCAGTACGTCTGTGAAAAGAACATCCATCCCTGGAGATCATGCAGCGATAACTCGGCTCTGGGTAGACGAAACCATAAGGCGCCGGCCATCAGGGCTAATCCTCCAGTCTGCACCCAATTCAGCCAAGACAACATTCTTGGTCGAGCCTCTCTGAAGTTTCTCGAACACAACACCTGAAAAACACGACATTTTTATGAAAAAAAATTTTTAATAAGTAGTGTGGAATGTTTCTACTTATTGCTTGCCCAACGTAAATTGGCGTGCGGCGACTTTGGAACTAAAACCCGCCCCGCCCGCACCCGGCGGTAACCCCTCGCCCTGTCATTCAGTTCAATTTCGTATTTTCTCGGGAGCTGTGACATCTTGATTACCAATATACACTGAATTATTATGTCCAAAACATCCCAAACAGCGGGATGGTGCAAGAACAATTGCCAACGAAGTATTAAAGTTTTTCGAAGCTGAAAAAGCAAATAATGGACCAATATTACCGTTTGACAGATAGAGCGGCCATCTTAGGTCACGCCGACTAAATATATTACTAATTATATAGAATACCATTACTGGTTCTTTTCTTTAGTGTTGCCCGACCAAATTTCTATTAAAGGTTCCTACACCGGTCACCGAACATTCTGTACATTATGTATTGTGTAATAAATTTACACCCTGGCAACTTCTGTTACGCGACGGATGCCCTCCCTCGCTCGCCAATTTATACTGGTACGTCTATAGTAGGAATTTTTCAAATGTGTAATGTATTTCACGTGGACTGTTATCATGGAGGGTCACGAAAAAAATTGTTTAAGGACAATGGTATAAATATGTGAGGCAAACGGAGGAAGATCATGTGATGCATAAAACCGTGAGTATTGAGAATCGGAAGACCACAAACAACATGGATAGTGTTTTCTAGGTTTCTGCATGATCAAGAATGTAGTCCAGAACAGAACAAAGTGGAATAAAATGATTATTAGAATTTCTGACACTGAATGAATGGGAATGGCAAGAATAAATTATGATTCAAAAATATAATCTGGACCTAAACTAATCAATCATGGAATGGTCAATAGTTTTGAAATTCCTTATTTTTGATGGACATTTCCGTGGTTAAATTAATAGTTAAATATTTGAAAAAGGTGAAGACAAATATATTACTTCTTGAATGAACGATTTATAACTTTGTGGTTAAATATTTAATAATTAAATAAAACACAACTTGGTATACACCACTAAATACTTTTTTATTCTATTATATTAATTAACAGGGGGGGTGGAGTGTAAGTTTTAAGTCTATATTATGTTTATTTAATTTAGAATACGTTGTATCCTCCTGAAGAAGGGAACTCCATTCCCGTAACATGTAGTGGTGTTTGATGGATATTGAATAAAGAAATATCTAGTGGCGTATACCAAGTTGTGTTTTATTTAATTAACAAATATATTAGGTTGATGCATAATTATCTGCTGTTTTTTTTTTCATTTAACATTTAATTGACATTTGTCATAATATAATTCTTTAATAGGGTTAGGAAATTAAAATGTGCTTAGAAAACTGTACATATATACAAAACACTATTCTTTGAAAAAGGGTGGAAAGCTGCCGAGTCATTTCCCAAACTCAACGATCTTTTCGGCGAAGGAAAGATTAACAAAAGGGCATCCCATTGTTGCATGGTTGCTTGGCAGGCTGAGAGTGGTTCGCTTCAAAGCTGGTGATACCTACCAGTTCATAAGTCAGTCGAGCTTCTGATTTTAATGACTAGACCTTTCCGACAGCTTTGAAATTGAATGAAAGACACCAGGATATTGGACACTCTTCGCCCGCAGAATCAACCTTCTCCAAGAAAATGGGAAGCAGTAATTGATGTTAACAAGCTAAGCATCACGCTGTTTTCTAGAGGGGTAGATAGAGAGAGCCACACTCTTCTGTCCTGGTACACCACTTTTGCTTCATCCACTTTCATACATCTTCTCACGCTCAAACTTCAGTTGTTGAAGCTTCTAAATGTAGCACATCTTAGTTTCTTTCTAGTAAAAGGCGATATGGTTATACCTTAAATTGCTTGAGGAAGCTAGTAGCATATGGAGGTGGTAATGGATCGTAATCTGTCGCTGAGCTAGCATGGGATCCTGTTTCCAGCCACACCAGCGGGGCCTCTGCTGCAACACAACAAGAATACCACAAACGTAAATTCATTTGAAGTTATAAACAGACATCTTATAATTTGAATATATGATATTGAATAGTGTGATTTTATTTTAACCAATTACACAATAAGCGTTATTTGAGATTTGT
This sequence comes from Agrypnia vestita, assembly GCA_016648135.1. Lineage (NCBI taxonomy): Eukaryota > Metazoa > Arthropoda > Insecta > Trichoptera > Phryganeidae > Agrypnia > Agrypnia vestita. The sequence goes on from JADDOH010002204.1 coordinate 14,991, forward strand.
ACTTGATTGTATTGATTATTGGTGGTAACTGATTTTTTGCAATTCAACGGGCAACCATCGGTACTAGACAACAGTTGTTATCTCAATTGGCAATCATCAGTTCAATTAGATACAAATCTCAACTAACTGTACCATATGTAACTGGTTAAAATAACAGCTTAACATCATTAATTATATATGTGTAACATCATTCAACACAAAATAATTTAAATATGTACCAAATAATGCAGTCCATAATACAGTATAAAATACACTTTGGAAGAGTTAGTGGCCCCTGAAGTAGAATTATTCTTATTACATAAGTTTACAAGTAAACTTTTATATAAAAATTAAAATTCAAAATAGAGTCACTTTTACCTTGGGTTTTATTTTCACCTTTACCGGTACCGGGATCAATACCAGACGCCTCCAAAACCGCAGAGTATCGATCCCCGCACCTCTCACAAGCTAAACCAGTGCTCTGCCATCTTAACTAATCCCCTAGTGGACTGTGGTGTCAAATTATCATATGCATAAGTATGTAAGGCTCATTTTTGTGTTTGAGTTTAATGCATCGATCTATATTTTATTATTTATGCGTTCTGAACATTAAATTTTAATGTAAATATTTAATTTATTTTTTTTAAATTGTTGTTTTTGTAGAACTTTTTAAGAAATTAGTATCAAGATATGTGTAAACTGATATTTTCTTGGTATTATATGGTTAATATGCCCAATATCATGTGGGAGATCAGAGTTTGTTTCTCCTCTGCCAGGGAGATATTTAATTTATTTAACAGCTATTATGTACATGAATTATTTTGTTTGAACTCTATACAGGAATAGCATGATACATGTGTCCAAGACACACAATGCTTTTCAAAACACCTCTCTTTTACAATATAATATAGTATTAAATGCAATATAGTATTAGTTTTTACAGGATACAGTATATGTACCAACTTTTATGAATAAATTATGTATAGTCAAAAGTAGCTCACAGGTTGGAGTGAGGTCCTCCTTACATGAATGATGGTGGTGGTGATGGTGATGATTCAGTAGGTCACTGTGGTTGGCCGATGCAGCTGCAGCCACTAGTCTGTCACGCACCTCCGATGAACTCTTAACTTGTTCCACTGTCAAAATATCAATAGT
>JADDOH010002205.1:0-37875 GCA_016648135.1 Agrypnia vestita
AAGGAAGGGTGGGTGAGAATTAAACCGCGGTGTGACCAGTCACAAGACAATCGAAGCAAAATAAATTAAGCGACACAATCGAGCGAGTGAGTGATTAAATAAATCCGACTACTACGTGCGAGAATTGGATAAAATGTTCTAGCAAAAATAAATAAAGTATTCCCAAGGATAACAAAGTTTTGATAGACGAGTGATAAATTGCGAAATAATGTTTTTTATAGCAAAATTGTATGAATTTGATTCGTCTTTGTGACTTTGTACATTTAATAGTTAATTAATCATTGATTTATAAATCGTTACTTAATTTCAAGTATGTTAATTCGTTTCCCGCAGCCACAACCCATGACATTATGTATGATCGCCCAACTCACTTTATTTCATATTTTTACCTTATTCACCTTATTTACAAATTTATTAATAAAATAAATATATTTAATTTTTTCATTAATTATATGCGCCCCAAATTCGGCTTTTACATAATTGTGAAACAAGAATTTTTTAAATAACATATCAACATATCAAATAACAAATATAAACGTTGTTACCTCTTATGAGTTAGCTGAACATGTTGCATTACTCAAATTTCTAGTGCAACGGAATCTCTCATCGACAGGTGAAGTATTTAACTAAATACATTCAAATTTATTGAATTTTTACATGGATTAGATGGATGATTAAATCATTAATTGACAAGGTACTAAAAAAATGAGCCGGAGTTAGTGGTGTAACGGTAATATTGTAAGAAGACAAGGAAATTTAATGAAATAAATATTGTTAAACAAAGTAATACTCGTGTTTCAAAAATTCTAAATGTTTTAAGCCATTCATTTAATTAGCTTTACACGCAACGGATGGAGAAGATTAATGGCATTTAAATAAAAATAATTATTTTTTTGCATAATATGGTTTGCGAATTCATAAAATTTATTATTAGGCAAATAACAACAATGCATTTTAAATCTAGTGGTGAGATTTGTAAGTTCGAACGATGTTTTTATTAATTTAATGATTATTACTAATATTAACTTCATCTTTTTATATATCAAAATAATTATTATTTTAAATATCATAGAATTATGCTGTAAAATTACAACTATACTAAAAAATATGTTTGAAATAAAATATATAGGTATATTTTGCAAAAAAAAACATTTATATAAAAAAAAATTAATAAATATTTTTCAAATGTCATCAACATGTCTATGATTACAACTTAGATCTTGGAGTCACGGTATATCGATTTTTTCTTCCTTTTGGTTTATAAAATGTTGGATGCACCTGGTGAAGATTCTTCCGCCCGTAGCAGATGCGAGGCCCATCGGAGACATTGGATTTTATAAATTTGACGACGCCAGGCTCCTTGTAGAGCTCGTAAACTTCGACGATGTAACAGCTACGCCAAACATTACCTTTGCAAATCGGATCACAGATCATTCTCGGGATTTTGCGCTGAAACACTCGCAATTTCAAGTCGACAGAGCTCAGAGTCCAGCTTTCTGCATCGTTTATCAATCCCGGTCCCGGAAAACCAATTTGTTCACCAATGTTTGAAGTGTACACATGTATAAAGGAATCGCGCCTCAGTAACTGGGCCCTTCAGTGTTCGATGTATGCATTGATGTATGTAATTTTTGATGTCTTACAAGCAAGGAAGGCATATAAGTAATAAAAATCTTGAACATGACAAAGTTAATAACAAAGTCCCACACCGAGGGTTCCGGGTTCGATCTCGGTGAGGTCACAACTTTAATCTATATATTCAAACTTGGATGTTTTGTCATGTATTTCGCTTCTGTAACTGGGCCTTCTGACTTGTTGAAGCAAAAAAAGACTAAACTAAACTTTTCAGTGGGTAGCCAATTCTCATTTTTGTGGCTAGATATCAGGAGCAGAAAAATAAAAAGCATGTCTTTTAAATGAGAGGCGTAGCGTGAAAAAAATAGGGCAACATTTATTTCTGCGTTTCGGATCCACGGAATTTATTGAATAGGTCGTATGTACACAGAAAATTATAAATAAAACAATATAAGAAGGCCCCTTTCAGGGCCGCCATCCTCGTCGCAGCGAGAATTAGGGAGACCCACGATCAAATGGCTCTTATAAGGACTACGGATAGTTGTCACAGTGATAAATTTATTATAACATTTAAAACATTGCTTACACATTTTGGTAAAAACACACCCAAAAAAGCAGAGCATTAAATTAAAAAAATGCAATCAAAAGTATGTCTCACTTAGATGTACTTATATATGGATCTAAATTTACCACTACATCAAAACAGCGTAACTGGTTAACGCACTTTTACTGCAATAGACCGTTCCGGATTTGCATCTTGCTATCCAGAAATTTAAAAGGTTTCAAATTTGAAATATGAATTATTTGTACAGTTTAAATCATTTTATTTGACTTGTATTAAAGCGAACGTTTTTTTTTATTATTTGATTTACATTGCTTGTATGATAATTTAACATTTTACAAACGATAAGTTAGGAATATTGAAAAAAAAAACTTTGATGATGATACCGCTTATCGGCTTAACTTTTAACATTTCACCCAAACTGTAAATTATGTCTTCTATTCAAAGTGAATTGAAGAATTTAACTGTTGTCAGGTTGCACTAACAAGTAACTACCATATCAATTAATAATAATGAATGAATATTTTTTTCTACTAGCTAAGAAACAAACTGTAAGGATATGCTGACGATCTGAAATGGTGATTGTGTCTAAACTGTTGACCCCGACGTTTTTTGAACATGCAAGTTTCTGATATGTAGACATGAGGTAGCGAAACAAACGAACAACCAAAAATATTTGAAATATGAAAATAATTAAACGATATAACTTTGTTTATCACCACTTAATTATTGGTAAAACCAAAAAGTTACGTTAGTTAGGTTTTACCAAAAATTAAGTGGTGGATAAACAAAATTATTTCGTTTAATTATATATTCATAATGAATAACCACAAAGTAATAGAAAAATTCAAAAGTATATTTGAAATATGTTTAATTTTACTTTGTAATACACACACAATATGAGTTATTAAATTACTACTATAGTTTCGAGAGAAGCAGTCCTTCTCATCTATATACCTGATGATGAGAGGAACTGCTCCTCTCGAAACTATAGTAGTAATTTGATAACTCATATTGTGTATATGTGTATTACAAAGTAAAATTGAAACATGTTTAACATGTTTTGTTTTCATCTTTCAATGAATATTTCAATCAATAATAAATCTTGAAATTTTCAGTACTTTAAACTCATTAACGCAAACCGCTGCGTAACTGGTGAAACCTTAATTGGTGACAAATGTGCGTCGCCCGGTGTATCCCGAGCAAGTTAATAAAATTACGTTGCGTCTCTTTGAGCTCCCGGGCCGCCCCCGGGCTGCGCCTTGGACGCGCCCATGGCCACCTCACGTACGGGATTCCTAGCCCGTGGCACGCATCTGAAACGGGCAAATATTTACCGGCCGTTTTCTTTGTGCCCCTGTATCGCCGCCATTAACCATCGCACTGTGCGCCTCTGTTTGGCCAGAGGACTCGCTATCTGGTCCGCTGTTTGCCGCCCGCAAACAGTGGCCAGGGGCGCGCCGCGGAGCGCGGCGGGGGGGATTATTAAAAGAAGAGAAGATAAAATGATGCTCTTATTCTGGTGCCAATTGACGTTGCGGCTGGTTGGGGATGTTGGGGATTGACAGACGGCATACTCCAACCTTCAGAAATATTGAAAAGATTGAAGTGTTCAAAAAAAGATAAAAGTATGGGTAGATCAAGTCGATGCAGATAAATTAAAAGCAGTATTAAAAACGATATAGAAATTTTAAAAAACAACCCGAGGGAATATAATAAAAACCAAGTTTTTATAATACTCCCTTTCTTTGTAAAATATAACAACAATTAAAGACGAATTAAAACATATAACATAACACTAAACTTACAGGAATTTAATATATTTCTAAAATGTCAGATGTTTTGAGCTTTGATATGACACTTCATGCTTTGAAGATTAAATTCTAAAAACATTTGTCAGTCAATTTAATCAAGATTTTGATATATTTGTGTCATCTGTGAACCAATTGTCATAAATTTTCGAAATTCGTAGTGAAGTACCTATTACATATACAGACGGAGTAATTCAATAAATATTCCGTGACGTCGTCAGGCCGCTGTTGGTAGTAATCAAACATTTGTATGGTTTCAAATTTTAAAAAATCAATTAAATTTTCTAAAAATCCAATATTATACTATAATTATTTTATTTTTTAAACGAAAATTTGATAGATCTTTTTGATCGTTACCACGAGTCTGCTTGCAAAGTTTTGGCTCGATTGGATTACGGAAAAAGGGTTAAAAATCGATTCAAAGTTTTTTCGTCGTGAAGTTAAAAGAAAGGAAGTAAAAATAGAAAATAAATAGTTATAAACCGCCTCAACACAGGAACCGCTAGTGAGGAGGACTAAGAATACAAATATTAACAATAATATTGTACATACATACTGTTATATTAAATATGTTAAATTGTATTTGAATAGAACCTAATAAAAAAATTAAAAAGCCTGTGTATACCTTGCCGTAACAATAATGTCCTTCTATGAGTCAAGGGTATGGAGAAAAGTATTCTGATGATTAAATTTTCATGCGAATAATATTGTCACGGGATCCTGGACGTAGAAAGCAAATGAAACACTAAAAATTATTTTAACTTTCATTTACTACACTAAGCCACTGGACATGAATGTAATTGGAGCACCGTTCTTAAATTCACACTTATTGTTTCTAGAGTATTTCACACAGGTTCGTACTAATTAACGTCAATTGAATATTGAATCTTCGCTGCACCTTTTGTTTATCAATAGTTCACCCCACGGTTTACTTCTATCTGTGTATTGCAGAAATGTCACCAGAATGTCATCTAGTTTCTCCATATTTCTAGTGTTTTATAGTTTTTTCGAGAAAGTCCAGTTGATTTTAGATTCATATGGACTTTACGAAAGGCTTCGAAAAGTGCGTAGTTACCATTCTTTTAGATTCTCGAGACAATGTTAATAAGTTAGATATGATTCTTTTTGGTGAATATATTCCTACTTTTCAAACAAAAAAATATGACCATTTTTCTCACCAAAAAACTAAAAATTGAAACACTGCAATGTAACTATACTATACATAGGTATAAAACAAAATTTTTAAAGTTATTCTTGTTAAGATGCGTTGGGAGTGAAATTTTAGGTTGCATCATGCAACGGAATATTTACGCACCATAAATCACGAAACACCAATCAAAAGCTAATATCTATGTCAAATAACAATAATAAAAATAATAATAGTTTCAAAAGCTAAAGGCTGTGTTCCAAGTGATATATTATATATAATAGTTATTCTAAATTCTATAACAAAATCAAGTGGATGAAAATGCTGTTATGAAAAATGCATTTGCTTCGGGCGCTGATGATATACTTTTTGTAATATAATTGTTTAATTTATTAAATTAAATTTTTATCCGTCCCGCTAGGTAATCCGACATCTTTACACATAAAAATAAAAGTTTTTATAATGAATTTACTCGAGCAATTGGAAATAAATAAATATACGTGGTATATCCACTATTTGATAATGGCCTTGCAAGCCGAAACAGCTGTCACACTAAAAATAGTAAACCCGCAGAACTTAATAATAATGTATATTTAAATTTAATTTATTTGAAGTTTCACTAATAATAATATTTATTTATAATTATTATCAAAATTTAATTTATTTTAAATTTCGCTAAAAATAAATGTGGAGTTAAACAAATTAAACACATAAACCATAAATAGTATATTTGTGAACATATTCAAAATGTTGATTATAGTGATGTGTTATTATAGTGATTAAATGATGTGCAATAAAGTGCGTGGATGCTATATAATAATGTGTATTATAGATTTTTTATCCATCATACATATGATGGATGTGAATTGTAGTTTATGTTGCATACCTTGAGTTGCAGTACAAACTACCATTGACTTTTATAAAGACAAACTATTTCAAAAATAATTAATAATAATAAATAAAAAGGATAAAATATGTGTAAGTTTATAAATATCTAATGATATCTACATATACTTTTGACTTTAAATATAGACGTGGAGCCTCACAGGCATGAACTAGTAGGGCATGTAGAATTAGTCCTGCAAAGAAGTCATCGAATGACTACCTATGTCTGTATTGGGTGCAGCAAACCTATGTGTCTACAATATTCTCGTCCATTATGTAATGACAATAATTTACCTTAAAAACTCAGTTGTCAGAATTTTTGATTTTGATTGCCAAAAGGAGCTATTACATTTTTTTGTTCCTCTAATATTATATTTTATGAAAAAATACTTCATACTGTTATATTTTAAATATATTTTTTAATGTATATGCATATTTTTTTTAATTGCCAAAAACATACCCTTAAACAATATTGCCTAAAAAGTGAACGTAATTATTATTTTCTTTAAATTTCTATGTTTAAATAATAAAATTGATTACATTTTCATGTCTTTTTATTATTAGTAGCCTATAATTCAATATGCAAATAGATTTGAAGTGATTGAAGATAATTTTTGTTAAAAACTTCGTATTTGAAACACGAGCCTATGAGACCCCATGTCTGGGGAAGTGTTAATAAAAATGACGTCCATACTTAAAGGTTAAATATAAAGTCCAAATTTGTGGATATAAAATGAGCTAGTTTATTTTACTGAATATATGTCTAGTATTTATGTAAGTAATGTATTCCAAGAAAACTAAACTCTTTATCCCGCGAGAACTCGCGCCAGTAGAAATCACATGGGCACTCGCGTGTAGAACATTTTGCTCACAAATATTAAATAGTAAAAAATGTACATTAATCCAAAAATTCATCATGATTGTATAATGGTTTTTATAATAAAACATTTAAAATTTTGTAATAATTATATATATTTAACATTTAAAAATATTATGAACTTTAATTTTTATAACAAAAATAAATACTTTAATCAAGTCATTTTCTAAGGCACTTTTAAGAAAATATAGAAAAAATGTAACAAAAATCAACTTGCTTATTAATCTAATACAACTCTTGTAAATACAACTATTTCTTATAGATATGCATATAAAGACGGATTTTCAACATCTTCTTTACAGTATTCTTTTAACCACACCAAAAAACGTTGATCTCGTTCATCCATGTAGAAAAATATATTTATTTTATATACACTTTACAATATTTACAATGACATTAATAATGAGAAATATTAACTACAGCTTATTTTATATTTAAAATATTTATTTTATTTTATTAAGTACTTACGTTGTCATTCGCGGGGTGAGCGATTCGCCGCATGACGGTAACTCAGAGAAACTTCTCCTGTGAGCGACTGGATGGCACTGGACCAAGAGCAATTTTACGCGCGGAAGGGGGAACTTATAAAACTCAGCTACTGAATGTGCGAGACAAAATGGCGCAAATTTAAAATTTACCGTGAGCAAAATTCTTATAGCGCGAGTGCTCATGGGTTAAGAATAAATAAGAAAAAATTGTATTCTTGGAAGTTCCTAATGTTCCCTTGAGATATTAGAATCAAAAGGGATGGTGATCTTAGGGAATACGGTGAATAGTGCTTTGATTGCAGGTATTGTTAATAAAAACTTTTCAGTTCAACTCAAATATTATTTAATATCGCTTATATTTAAAATAAAAGCTTACTTTTTTAAAAGTTTTTAAATATTATCAAAGCAAAGCAATGACAATGAAAAAAAATGTTAGATCATACTTTTCCTGATAAATGGATGTAAAATATCCAATTGGAGACACGTACAATATTTTCGTTTATGAATTTAAAACACGGAAATGACTATCCGGTGATGAAGACAGCGGCCGGTCAGAAAGAAAAAATGACAGTTGGTATATTAAACTCGTTTGCGATAATAAAAAAAAATAATCTATAATTTTGTTATTGAAAATATTAAATCTTTTGTAGAGTAAAATCAGTTTACTACGCAGTTTATTTTAACCATAAACAATCAAGTTGTTAGCAATAAATTGTCTGAACGGGCATGTATGAATGAGAACCATGAAAACCAAAATAAGAAGGCATTTAAATTAACTCATTTATATAACAATACCTCCACTTTTGGATCCCTTTTCCAATCCTAGAAGGACCAAACTCAAATAAACAAAAAAAACTCGAATCGATTGATAACTCTCGTATCAAAATAATTTCAACAAGAAGTAAATAAAAAGAGAATGGTGTTAGATAAATGTGTCCGTGTACTGTGGGTGCAATATTTATTACGTAGAGCGTTTGGCGGTGAAGGGGTGATGCTATTGTTGTAATGCACTTTCGTTTCGTTTGTTCGATTCAATTCTACTTGGTGAGCCATTTGTTTTTTGATATCATAAACAGCTTTTAGTACTGTGGATGCTTTAACAACTGAATTACTAATTGACTAACCAACCATCACGCCATTTCTCCGCAAGCAGACAGGATAGACCACCACATTTTTATATCTTGGCAAACCTCTTATGCTTCGGCCACATCCATACATATTCTCATGCATGCTTTTGTGTTTATTCATATTTAAGCTTAATTAAAAGCTATAAATATGAATAAACAAAACAAAACACTTTGAATTCTTCTTTTTCTAAATTTATTTTAATTTTAACATTAAAACAGATTCAATTACAGTAACACAATACATCACAAAGACACCCCGGCATGAGAACATATATGATTTACTGTATCCTCACCGGGAACTGAATCTGGAACCCACCGCATAAGAAGCCAGTAAATTTATCTATCCTATAACCAATGGTGCCATTTGTACTGGTTTATGGGAATGACAAATTGCAACCACAGGTGGCGGTAGTAAAATACGTCTCACGTATTACAACAAGATAACAACGAACAAAGTTCTGTGAAAATTTTAAATCAAATTAATTAATCAATTAGAAAGATATACAGAAAAATCTAATTCACGAAAAAATATTAGGTTACAACTGGGATTCGAACCCGGGTCACCTTAATTAATTAATTAATTTGATTTAAAATTTTCACAGGACTTTGTTCTGAAAAATCATAACTTCACAAATATGTGTTCTTGAATATATATAATATCTGTTGTATAAAATGTATGTCCAAATAAAATGAATTATTCAATTAATTCTGGCATCCATCTCGCGGTGGCATTGCAAAGTAATTTCAACTACCGTATCAAAAAAAGTGGATTGCTCTATGGACAAACATTAAAATTAATCAATTAATAAAAATAAGAACTACATATAAGGTCGATATATTCACGGAAACATAGAGGGTTGCTATAGCTTAGTGGTCAGAGCACCGGCCCCGGAAAGGAGGTGACCTGGGTTCGAATCCCAGTAGTAACCTTATAGTTTTTCATGAATTAGATTTTTCTGAATATCTTTCTAATTGATTAATTAATTTGATTTAAAATTTTCACAGAACTTTGTTCTGAAAAATTACAACTTCACAAATATGAATGTGTTCTTGAATATATAAATTATATTTTACTTGAAAGAATTGTCATGTATACAACGAGCGTGAAAATTAAAGCGAACTATTTCCCCTTTTCAGACTATTATAAGCTATAACATCCGTAGACCATAGTCTGATAACAGATAGTGTCCCTCCACGTTTAGGTAGAGTAACCTCAGGAATTTCCATTGAACATTCTCCACCATAAGGGAATATTTTGGTTCCAGCTATTCCCATATCATAGACCCGCTATCAAGCCTACCTCGCTTTAACGAGTCGTGTAGAATTTCTATCGCAAAGAAGCTGCCATCTAATGCAAGATTAACGAAGCGAAATTATATTTGGTTCTTTTACTGGTGAACGACAATAAATACCAGTACATTCAAAATACTGTAAAATTTAATAGAAACTGAACGAAGTAGAAATATAATTAATTAAAATGGCAATTATTTTGTGGACGTGATTTTTTTTTGTAAATAAACTTAACTTCATATTACACATATCTAATTAATGAGACAACTTTTTCTCTCATTTACTTTTATTGATGAGAGTAACTGCGCCTCTCGAAACAATAGTCATACAAAAATCGGGTGTATGCAGCACAATATTTTGTCTATGTAAAAAAAATATCTAAATTCTTAATTAAAATTGAAATACAATAACAAGTGAAAATACTTGATTTTTGAGTAAATGATACAGAAAATTAAATAATTATAAATATCAAATAATATAGATTATAATTATTAACCAACTGGCAAGGATGGCAAAAGAACTATAGATTTTCTATTTAAATAATGTTCCCTAGGGAATAGAGACAGAATTGTGGTGATTTTTTTTTATTTAATGTATGGTATATATGTATTACAATCTTATATAATAACTAATTACATTGAATTTTTTTAAGAGCTTTTTTATTTATGTTGACCTCGTTAGTAAAGAGAACTCTAGTACAGTTAATAAATATAAGCCTATGAATTATTTCATATATAATAGAAAACTTTTAAAATAAATCTTTAATTTTAAACGGTTTATGAATGTTTGTTTGATTTTAAAAATGTATTATATCAAATGTTTTTGAATTTAATAAAGCTTGAGATGTAACAAATAATAAATACAATAAAAAACGTGCAGTACACAGTATACGCAAGCATATGCTATATTTTTTTATTATAATTGCATACCTTTAAAATGTGTTAATACTTTTTTAATGTATAATGTCAAAAGAAATTGTACCTAATATAATAAGATTCATCACACAAAGTATGGAAATAATTTAAGAATATTGGCTATACGGAATATAAGAGATTAAATAAGAACATACTTTTTATTTTTTTATTTATGGTTTTTGTGTTTAATTTGTAGAACTCCATATTTATTTTTAGCGAAATTTAAAATAAATTAAATTTTAATAAATATTATTATTAAGTTCTACGGGTTAAGTATTTTTATGTGTTACAGCTGTTTCGGCTTGTAAGGCCATTATCAAACAGTGGATATACCACGTACAAACGACTTATTTATACAATTTTAAGTTACCCCTTCCCATTTAGAGTAATTAGATATTTGTGGTGAAGCCCTGTAGTAATGTACCGTTTTTTCCCGGGCACTTATCATTAAAGGTGCCTAGGTTAACGTTATGCTTAATTATCAAAATTCCCCGTTTTCTGCAAGTGTTATTTATAAATATTATTTTAATTTATGTCCTTGATTATTGGTTTTTTAAAAATATTTAGAAGTGGAGAGAAGATCATTTTTTGTTGATTATTTAAAAGTTTAATATTTGGATCCTTTTTAGAACTTAATCTTAAACTTAATGGGAATCTCGTTAATGAGCTCATCAAAAGATGGCGTTATTTTCCTATCGAAGTGATTTTGTACGATGGGTAATATTAAGACTAAAAAAGTAGAAAATTATTTTACATTAAATTTTTTTTTAACCAGGCTTATATTTAAAGATTCTTAAAAGTAAAAAATAAATTTTCGGCCAAAAAATTTTTGTCTCACTCACAAAAAAATGCATGGGTGATTTTCTTCCATCAAAACAGAAATCTGTGATCTTTATCAATTGTATCAAAATCAAAGTAAGTGCCTATCTTTTATTTGGAGAGCGAGGTAAAAATATTTTGGCCCGAAAATATTTTATTACTTTTTACTACGTTTAAATATATATATATATATATATAATATATAGATATATATATATATATATCGATTATATATAATAGATATATATATATAATGGACTGATAAAATAAGACTATTCTTATTTTATCAGTCCAGCGGGTTTGGACAACGGGATATCTGTGTTTGTTCAACGAACGATGTGGCCTACTCAATGTCTCTTAATTTTCTTGGCAACTCCTATTTCCGTAAGTTTTGAATGAACTTACTTACAAGTATGTACTAGTATAAAAAATAAATATGTTAATTAATGTTTTAATCAAGACATATAAAACTAGCAGATCAGCTTTTGTCAGTATTCTGTCTGCACCCTTAACTTCGGTGTCGACCAAAATTAAATTTATAAAATTAAAAATATTTTAAAAGAAACACATTAATACACAATTGATTTCACAATGCCAATCTTATGCCTATGCTTACTATGCAGTCTGCAAATATTTAAAGATTTTTCATCGGTACTGCTCTAAGTGCAGAGAAAATGAGTTTTTAAATAAAGGACAAAATCTTTAAGGATATTTTTAATTAATAATATTCAAACGAATAATCTGATATAATTCTGGCACCACCCAGCCTTTATTTGTCAAAGGTTTTTGGGATTAATTGTAACATAAAATTGATAGCTTTTTTATTTTTTATTGTTTCGGAGGTAAATATATAGAACTTCATAACCACACGTAAGAGGGAATTATCAATCTAAATATTTTACATTCAACAACTTGTATTTAAATGGAAACTATTGAAAAGAGGTGTTTTGATTCATAAAATAATGTTTTTCTTATAATTCTTTTAATAATTTAAAAATAATATTTTCTTAAAATTATAGATCTATTTTCAATAGTTTTCACATAAATATAATTTGTTCATAAGACGAAACGCCACTCAAATTATATAGATATATGTTGTCACAGACTTTTTTATAGGACTTTTTGAGTCGTACCTACAATTTCCCAACAAAGAAAGTATTTAAGTATCTATTACTGTTTAAGCAGCGTTAATAAAAACGCATTGCTCGACCATTTTTTGTCGACTTTATAGCTTATGTCCACCCTAAAAGTCCATTTTAAAAATTGGTTAAAGAATTTTTGAAATCGGATGAATAGTTTCGGAGATTACCTCCTACATTCAAACTTTACCTATTTAAATATTCATATAGATAAGTCTCAAACTTTCTAAATCATGGATAATTACTGTGGCGAAATCAATATATCGCTTTTCTCCGATGATGAAAAATTTCGGGCTTGTATCTCAATAGTAATCAAATATTTTTTCGATACGTGTTTTTTTTCCCACATCTCCTTCTAATTTATCGAGAAATTTGTTTTTAATATCGTAGCACTGTGTTAAAAAAAATATGCAACTTCACAATAATGAGATTGTTCAAGATGGCTGCGAGTTTAAAATAATTTACGCGGCGCCTGAAAGTAGGACAGACGTGACATATCAATTCCGCTTTACGTCACAGCGACTCTACGTGGTCGTTAGTGTGCTTAAGTTATGTTAATTTATCTTACCGCGAACTACGGGTATAATATTTTACGTAAAACGAAACAATAACGTGTTTGGGAGGCTGCAGTCACCCTCACTACACTAGATCAATAAGTACAAATCTTATCTGGACAAAACGATAAGACATCGCAATTCTTATTCCAATATACGGAATAACAATACAAACTAACCACATTTTAATAATAAAATATTCTTTAGAATGTGATTATCATCTTTCAGACATGACAACATTGCAAAATGGTCACTGTTTCCGGTCGGACGCTCAGGTCAATCGTCTTCGTTGAAGACAGCGCGGAGCACTGGCGCATGTAGGAGTTAAGCATAAAAATTATAATAAATTAATAAAATAAAACACATAAATTAACTTCGTAAACCATTATATTTTTGGTAGGACCAACCAGTGTCAGAAACATCATTTCTTCTTCTAGGGTAAAATATAAATAAACAGCAACTTGTTTTAGAGTTTACCAGTCGTTTGATAATATTTTTTCAACATTCTTTGTTTACTTATTTTGATTTTTTTGATGTGTAACATATTTCCTCTCATTTTCCTGAAATCTATGGCAGTGATTTCGTGAAAAAAGACGGAAATACGTAACAGGAAGTAAGACCTCGAAGAAGCGCGCGCAATTTAATTTGACCAATGAGCACGCGCGATGGAAAAAAATTGTCGTTTATAATCAAATCAATATCCGCAAGTGCCATCATAGCGAAGACGCACACTTACAACACTCAACTTTAATCTTCTGAATTTGTATATATGTTACAAGGCTGGTGTCAAGCATGTGGATGTTGTAACTTTGATATATTTTGGCTTATATCTTCGAAACTATCCAATAAATACTTATATTTTACATTAATGTAAGCAATAACTAACCTTAATGATTTACATTCTCAAATTTTATGTGATTTATTTGATATTTGTTAAATATTTATTTAAAGTTTTCATACAATATTTTTGGCAGCACACTACCGCCATCTATGAAAATAAATAAAAACATATAATTGACCAAACACATTTCTAAACAAAATGCGTACGTACGTATACGGTATCTACCTAGTGCGGCAAAATTTAATAATAAATAAATGCACTCATTTTCTTTACTTGTACTTACTAATTAATAAATATATAGGAATTAGCTTTTTAAAGTTTTTAATTGTGAGATGTCAGATAATACATCATAAGCAATTACTGTAACCTCGATCGTTTTTTATTATTATTTATGTTTTATAAAATTATTTAATTTTCAATATCCATTTCTGAATGAGAAATTGGTATTAGCACTTAAGCCAGCTAGTATGGCTAGTTATAAATATGTACCTACTATAAATACTTACCTACATTTTTCCCATTTTTAATTAATGGTGATCCGAAAATCTTTAGAATACTGAGACACCAAATGAAGGAAGTAAAGTTATCATTATAAATAAAATACATTATAAATAAATAATATCATTATAAATAAAGATCGAAATCAAAATTATTATAAGTGACGCTGCTTTTCAACGTTACTAGGCCTTGTAGAATTATTTTATCTCTAATACTAAATCACGAGATATTACCACATTATGGAAATATTTCGAATATTCATTAATGTAAAGGGGGTTTTACCTACCTAGATATTTAAAAAATATATTTGTCACAAAGCTTCAAGTTTTTATAAGAATCATTCATAAAAAATCATCATTCATCAAAAAATTCTAAAAATATTAATAGAATTATAATATTTTTAGAATTTTAATTCTGGCAAACTGTAAGAGTTTCAAGCTAGTGTAGTAGGTGATTTTTTAAACGAATTTATTATTTTTTGCGTTTTTCTCGACTGTTCTACAATTTATCTAAATTTATTTGTAAAATAGGTTTTTTTATCGAGAAAAAAAAAAATTTAAAAAGTGAATTGATAGAATATTTCTTTTAAAGTCCTAGTATGAAAAATTATCATCTAATATCAAAAATATTATTATTTCTTTCTATCTTTTCAACTTTTCTTTTGATACACCAGTTGTGTTAGAAGTATTACTACATACAAATAAAATTTTGTCTATATATGATATCAACATTGATCACAGTGCGCCACCCCGCGGCATACAGCACAGAGGGTGGTGTGCCGCACTCTCATACGCAAACACGGGACACCCACCCCGCAGAACATCCCAGCTAACCCTATAAAATTGCAAATGTATTGCGTGGTGAAATTTTTCTTCTAAAACAATGTGCAATATTAACAAGAAAATATTACACCTGCATAGGAAAACGTACAGTTGAATTGAATCGCTGATATCGATGGTGGGCTATGCCACATAATTCAGATATTGTAAAAATAAGGGTTAAAGTTTCGGTCAAGGTACATTTTTTCAATTATATTGGAGCGAGACTGCGTACCTACTTAATGCTGATAGCAATTATGTCACGCAACAGCCGTCAGTCAACCTTGACCGCAGATTCCGCGTCACTCATCTGTTACTGTGTACTCTTTCTAGAGAATTCTACGATGTTCCGTCTCATCTGGAACTTACTACGGACTATTCATTAGCTCTAGAATAAAACTTTCGAGGGAATTTAGCTATAAAAGGAGTCATGCGACGAGAGCTCGAGAAATTCAGTTCGTGATGAAAACAGTGCGACATCTAAAGCGTAGAACGGTGTGATCAGTGATTCGTGATATTACAACGCGCGATATTAGTAAGCGAGCAAACACCAAGGAAATCTGCGCAAGTGAAGAAAAGGATCAACCGGGGCGAGAAGTTTCTACAAGCGAACATTGAACGGAGTTTACTTAATGTGATCTAAGTAATAGAAAAAGCGTTAATTAGTGCAAATTTAGAAATAATTCAATAATAAGTGTATAAAATATTCGGAAGAAATTAAGCGACTATAAAATTAAGAACGGTACTACAATTTTACTCGTGTCCAGGACTTTCTTTGGTAATAAATTAAACTAAATTAATTTTCAGTGTTTTATAAAGTGATGTGGTTTGTGCGGACTCTTCTTCACGCTGCACTAGTGTCGAATTGAATAACTGTATAACAATACAGTTGAATAATTGTAATACATTTTCGGTATATAATGTTACAGTGACAAAACTAGCTCCACTAGATGAGTAGAAGATGGATGAAGACAAGGAAAAGTTAAAGTAAATTTTGGAAGAGGTAAAATTTTTAAATCTACTCTTGAAAATAGTTCTGTTCTGTGACATCTGTGTGCAGTTGATTCCACAGTCTAGCTGACTGCACTTGGAATGAGTAGCTAAAGAATTCAGTATTATGAATGGGGATGGATAGTAAATTACTTGTGAATTGAGTGAATTATTTTAATGTAATTGAAGGCCGCGATTTTATAGAATATTCATATTCATGGTAAATTTTTAGAAAATAATACGTGGTAAAATTTAAAAAAATGCATTTCGCACTTAATACTTTTCCGTCCCTACTTGATTACTCAGCCTTTATATTCAGTTTCATAAGAATTTTTTTTAATCCAGTTGCCAATATTTCTTATATTCAACTGATATAGACTGACAATTTAATAAAAAACATCATTTGTGTACTTTTAAATCAAAATATTCTTATAGTCTAATTTCAATATCCTATATTTGCAACTAAAAAATACGTCGTAAGCCTAATTTATTTTGAACTTAACATAATTTCATATAATCGTACAAATAAAAGACACGTCTGTTTGCTTGTTTCCTTAAAACTAAAAAATTGCAGTACCGATATAATATATAGCTACTGTACCGTATAATATAATATGAACCGTATAATATGATATAAACGCTGAAAATTGTTATGTGATTTAAGCTATTTATGTTGGGTATATAAGCAATGGCAAAGGCATTATCTAAAAAAATAAAAAAAATGTTTTGAATGCAGTCACCGATGATTGCGAACATGATCCTATAAACAAATCGGAACTAATTACCTCAATTCTAATGAACAATAACCAGACAAGACGTTTTGTGCGTTAAAAATTAACTTGTTATTACCTGTGGGTCAAACTTGACCCGAAGGCCGTTAAAGTAAAAAAGTTTATACGTACACTAACATAAGTTTTAAAAAAAAGATTAATTTGAAAATAAGCTTAAGACAGCGATTAAATAAAAGTCATAAAATATCAATTTTTAAAAACCGTTATTTTTCGAGAAAATTGCTCATTCATCCCAAAATGGGTCAAAATTGACCCGAGGATCTTACGAAGGTTAAAATGCACTGAATTCTACATTTGTATTTATCTATCTCTTCCAATATGATGTTTCTTATATATTTATGGGCTATGTTTGCTCTCATGTGTGTACTGTCAAGATCACGAAATCGTCGAAACAGTATACTCATCAGTCGTGTCGATATACTCATCAAATTCATTAAGTTACCTATTCGCCAAGTGTCGTGCGTTCACAGAATGGTATAAACTACTTTGGATTCAAGATCACCAATTAAATCAATATCGCAGAGAAATCGAAGGACAAGGAACTCTCTTATGTGGTGAGTTTTGCCTTTCATCCGCGTTTTCCTTCCTACCTAAATTACAGTTCACATTAGTTTCTTATTCTCATCTTCCCCACGCAACCTTCCCCCGTCATCCCTCTTTTTCTGTATTTCACTATGCAGTTCCCATATTTTGTCGATTTGCGTCAGGCGGTAAGCAGGTAAACATTATTATTTTTACTTCCTTTATTTTAACTCGTGGCGTATGTTTGCTTGACGAATTGGATCGTTTTTGAACCCTTTTCCCGTGATCCAATCGAGCTGAAACTTTGCAAGCAGACTCGTGGCGACGATCAAGAAGATCTATCAAATTTTCGTTAATAAATAATAATAATTATGTATAATTTTGGATTTTTCAAATTTATAATGTTTTTTTCTTACTAGTTGTATGGAGATTCCGACGCATAAGGTAGACAGACACGAAACCTGAAAATGAGAAAGGGAGTATTGTAAAAACTTCGTTTTTAAGGGTTACTTTTTTTATAATGATGTGATTCCATCTTATATTAAATCATATATACTGTAATAATTATTTATTTAAATCACTTACATAGCACTTTCTTGCTTTCGATAATAATGCTACTTCAGCTTAACGTAATTCCAAATTCATTAATTTTTCTATCCATAAAAATCAGATTTACGTACGCCGGAGTGACATTCTATTTCCACTGTATTCCGTGATATGGAAAAATATAAGGAAAACTTTTTTTCTTTTATTACAAGACCTCATTAAAGCACGCGACCACTTTGCATCTCACGGCTTAGCCGCAGCATTAAAGCGTCCTACAAGGATCGGAGATGTTTGCAAGCTGTATACACTCGAATGCATCTGACGTCACGGGCCAACGGCTCCACCAGTGCAGGCAAACCTTGTGTCAGTTTATAAAATGGATATTTTCAGTATATTTTCGAAGTGTGCGTTCGCTATCGAAGTTATGTTTGTAATTCGGCGCCGGATATCTATTGAGATGTAAATTCTGAAGGTGGGGTGTTATCTTTTGCACATTGGATCCCTGTGCATCCAGCTTCCCCACCGAGAGAATTTCTTTGTATTACCATATAAAGGGAATCAAATATCATTTCTAAATATTGGTGATTTATAAAATAACAGTATTTTATTATAAAATATTGATGTTTGTTAACCGCATAAAGCGAATAACATTTTTTACATGCGCTTAAGGTAGACGACAATATATCATATTTCATTTTAAAAAAAGTCAAATTATTATCAGAGTAAACAATATCGTCTGTGTGCATTTTGTATGTTACATTAACTAGTATATTTATACATAGGTAATGCATAAATATACTAGTTAATGTATACAATATCGAAATTTTACACTTTTTCTGTATCATGTACAATTCACAGTATAGGAAGAAAGAAGAAATTTCATCTTTCAAATTATTGACATTTTTAAAATTTTATTCGTTTGAAAATAGTAACTTAGCATTGTACCTTGTGAACGTTGGTTTATGTTATTTTTTTATTCAAAAATTTATAAAGATTTATTTTTTATACAGGTCTTATATAGGTTTATATTAAAAAAAAATCCCACGTACTGGTATTTTAAGTGATAAACATAAATATATGAGCATGCATATTTTAAAATATACGATAATTTTTTTTGTTAAACGAAGAAGTCGTTAAAAAATGTTTTTGATGATTTTTTTTATATATTTATTTTTGTGTATTTGAAATATCTCGAAATACTGTTTTAAATAATTTACAGCACATATAATTATTGTTATTGTGGATCAAAACAATTAATTATCTAAAAAAATCAACAAACTTTGTCTAAACTACTGCGATTAATTTATGATTGACTGATTGCAATCCCATTGTATGTATCTTCTTCAAGAAGCAAAATTTGGTTTATCTTAACACTTTTGATTCATGGCCTAAAAATTTTCTTACATTTTCAGCAGCCTACACTTCATCCGTAATTTAGTATTTTATTTTCATAAATCTCTACCTCTAACAATTAAATATTCACATTAAATAAATATTTAAATAAATATCTACCTATATCTTTTGTAAAAGAAGTATATAATTTTTACAACAGTTATAAAAATGCTGCTCGAAATTTACACAATACGCCATTTTACAGTACACCAAATTCAACAACTTGTTTGTTTGACTGTGCAGCAAGACGCTCGCCCGGTGAGCAGGAAATCCATTCTGAAAAATCTCTGACTGCCCAGCCAAGTATGAGAGCATTGGTTACTTAACACGATGCTACTTACATTTAATTATTCATACAAATCGTGCTAAGAAAATAGAATTCACCCCGAAAGGAATAGAAATTCCCGTACCGCAGAAAATTGGTCAATGACATGTTCCAGAACGTTCTTATAGCCGTTATCACAGGTGAGATTTTCGATTCTAGTCAAATTCCCAGATATGAATTTCACTCTCGTGGGATAATTTTTTCGAGCTTTGACGACTCGCACTATTTCACGTTTGTTACGTGAAACGTCAAATATGTGTCCTTTAATCATTGATGTTCCAATCGTCAGTTGAGTGAATTCGAATCTCCTTGTTATTTAATTTCAATTATGTTTTTGATGAAATCGATTTTCATGATGATCTTCAAAACCACCCGTTCATAAAATTATATTTACTCTACTTGAGTTTAATTATATATCGTCACAGGATAGTGTATACGGGAGGCAAATAAAAGCTTTCAAATTAATTAAGTTTTATTAATTAAATTAAATTTCTGAACACGAAGTTAATCGGATCATGGATTCAAAAAATTTTAAAATATTCCACATAGGTACTTATTTAGAATATTTTAAGTTTATCCAAATTTTTCAGAACACATTAATTAATTTTGTTCCAGGGACATTGTTTATCAAGATATCAATTCTGAAGAATCTCATTATACATATAAAGGATATAGCTTTAAAAATAGATATCTCATTAGTCACATCAGTGGTTAATTAAGGGGAAAGGCTTTGGATGCCGGTCTTGCTAAGGATAACTACAACATACATATGAAACGGATTGTAAAACTTAAATATGTACCTACAACTTTCAAAAATTTAATAGATGTGGTATACTATCGTGGGTAGAAATTGTGAACGTTACATTTTGTAAAGTCACCACGTAAGCCAGCCGTGCGATTAGCCCTATGAAAACCCAAAGACTTGTATACCTATTTTTCCATAAAAAAAATAATTTCGTCTCTATGAGACATCTATAACTTAATAAAAGTAGGTACTTACTAAATTCACTTTTTACTCTCATCTACTGCAAGGTCGTTTGGCTGTGTTTCGCACTAGTTCACACGTAAGCACCCACTCTATGTAAGTTTCTCGTCAAACGCCTTTCTACGTCAATTGCCACTTACTTAAATGTTGCCCTTCAAAATATCTCTGGCTCCGAGTCAACCCGTCATAGCTTATATACATAATGCCGGTTTGCGGTAAATGTATCAAGAATTTTCGACTGATTTCTCTATGTCTATGTTTATGAGTGTTTGGGGGGTTGAAAATGCTTTAGAGCAATTGATTTTAGGTGACCGTAGGTTACGTACAATGTTTGATGTTTTATTATGTTGATAAAACAAGTACAAAATATACATGAGTACAATTACAGAGACAATGATAGATACTCGAAGGGCTGTAGGCTCCGGCCACCCGCCGGAGGTAGATAAAAGACTGACATGCCCACATAGAGTGGGGGCCTATTTGTATATAATTTACGAACAAAGGAGTCTCCTGGTGTGTGGTTGTGTGTATATGGAAAATTTGGCCGAGCGCGTGTCTTGCTCGTGCCTCGGTTTGCTTATGTGGCATTCCTTGCCACTGTGTGTGTGTGTGGCCTAGATTGGTGGTTTTCTGTTTTGTGAAATTTATTCCACAAGCGTTTTTTCTTCTCTTGAAACCAAAGTAGTGATAAATTTAACTCAACATGTGTGCATTACAAAGTTTTATATTATTTAAATTAAAATACTCATATTTCACCGCAAAGTAACTGCCATATCAATTAATAATAGAATTTTATTTGTCAATAACAATTTGTCAAAAATAATAACTAAAAATATTCCTAAATCAATTCAGCCGGCCTTTTATACGAGTAACAAATTAAAAAAATACATACTGAATAACAAGGATAGTGATAATCCTATCATGAAATCAGGAGTTCATAGACTTAATTGTAACGATTGCGATAATTTTTATATTGGCAAAACAAAAACAAATTTTGAAACTAGGGTTAAAGAACATATCAAAGCATTAACTAGCAATATTGATTCTGATTTCGCAAAACATTTAATAGAATTTGACCATACATTTGATATTAACACAGGCTTAAAATTTTTACATTTCAACTATAAGATACCTCAAATAAATAATTTAGAAATACTCGAAATTAGGAAAAATGTTAATATTAAGTCTAATATAATAAATACACAGACGAAATTTTTGCATAATCCTATTTTGAATATTTTTCCACTTAACATTCCAAATGACCCATAATAATCAACACCTCGAACCCCCCCCCCCTCCCCTCACCAACCCCCTCAACCGCCCCTTCACCGTAACATATTTGCTTGTTTCAACTTTTAAGATTAGTACACAATAATCCTGATGAAGAGAACATTGTTCTCGAAACATGTAGATTTTTTAATCTAATATAGTGGTGAAAACAAAGTAATTTGTGTTTTATTTTAATAATAATAAACAATTGAAACAATAATAATAAACAAAATTCTTTTCACGTTTACGTTTAGCTATTGGAATATCTTTCTTTTATTGGTGTCACAACACGTGAATGTGAAAGGTTGACCAAAAATGGGACACGCCGGGAATAGATTTTTAGTCTTTCAAAGAAAAATTTTTGAAATTGAATTTCCAGAATCCGGAAGGGCTGCAACGGATGTAAGACGATTACAAGAGCGCTTGATTAATCGCGGAGTTGGTCCACCTTGATGCTCAAAAGAGGATTGCATCAAAAATCATAATGAACTGCCCCCACACAAACACTATTCAAAATATTTCTAATCCCAAAAGTAGAAACTATATACAAAAAAAAAACAATTATGCAACTCATCAAAGAAAATGAACATACAAAATTCGAAAAAAACACATCACTTAGATTACAAGACTACTTTAAAATGTGATTAAAAAAAGGTCAACAAAATGATTTTTTTTCCAATTTTTCCAATCGAAATAAAAAATTTACAAAATAAATAAAAATTAAAAAAAAAATTGAGATAACAACTCAATAAATACAACTGGACCATTACCGTCAAAATCAAAAACATTTCACTTCACTACTTCATCCCATATATATAATATAATGTAAAATAATTATATGTAATAATGCAAAGTACCTCGTCCGAGCACAAGAGCAATGCTATTAAATGGAGAGATATTATGTATAACACAATTATAAAATAAATGTTATTGTATTTTTTGTAAATAAAAATATATAAAAAAAAGAACCACTTGAGTTGAGCATTGAGCATCCATTCCCAAGTATCTCAAAATATACTAGCAGGTGAACGTGCATAATCGTACAACCTCCGAATGATCTAATATTAGTGTTACAATAATAATAATAATTTTATCATTTATATAGCGCCGTTGTCGTGACTATTCGCCTCAAGAGCGCTAGACACAAAACGAGTTAAATATTTATTTATTGTTATTATTTTACTAACTGTAACCCGTAAAAAATGACGGAACATAGGTTTGCGTTCTTGTTAAGCCCTAGTATACATTTATAAAATCTTTTTGGCAGTCCGCGCAGAGGCGACCGTAGTAACATGCGCGAAGCGGCCGGTTCGGATTTGGTGGCCCGGGGTTCAAGCCTCAATTGCGGCCGTTAAATTTATTTTTAAGTCGTGAATTCTAATAAAAATTATGGACTTACACAAAGTAACGGACGGAAAGACAGACAGACATTATTATGTTTGATCAAAAATCTGCCTTACTTATTTTATTTTATAAAAAACTATAGGCATGCATCTTTTATAGCTTTAAGCTTAGCATAAGCAACATAAATAACTTTTAATTCTGTGATTGAATACATCGCTTAGTTCAATTAAAAGTTGTACACCACTCGATATGGTTTGTCTATTCATTACATCTAATTGATTATAGCCAGCTTTCTTACACTTTTTTTCCCAATGGCTAGAAAAATTGCAATCACATTAATCAAAAGGCCATAGCATGCCTAACTATTCTGGTCAATAATGATTCCAAACGATTTATAAATTTTGAAAGGTTATCACAAATTTTCACAATACCTACATACCGACTACATATTATCATTTAAGTCTTTCTTTTTTACATTTTTTTTTGAATTCACAATTGATGAGTGTAGTTTTGTAGCTGTGTAACAGTTATTTAAAATAATATTTCAAATATAAAAACCATAATAATAGAAAAAAAACATCAATATAGTTTAAAAATAAATAATTACATAGACTTAATTAATTTAATTAAAAAGGCTTAAAGCACCCTTTATTTCATATTCAAATTGGATGAAAAATATTAATTTTATTACCTCTACGTGTGTTTTGTTTCTCTTGAAACTGCCGTAGTATATAATAAAATAAGACTATTTATGTTCTGTTTCTCTTAAAACTTACGTAGAAGATATATAATAAAATAAGAATATTGATGAAAAAAAATGTACATATAAAAATATTATCTAGCTCACGTATAAGTAATAACATTAGTGTTTTTTACTTAATTAAATAATCACACTATATATCATACTAAAAATTAATTAAGATAGTTATTTTGGAATTTCTACGTTAACATAAAAATTACCTTAATTTTTTTTTGAAACACTCAAACTTGGAAGTGGAAAATATTACACAATATACACTTTAATGTCGAGGAGAAATTAATATTATCGATTTATTAGAATTTTATCATCGTGTGACATGACAGATAAGCAATGTGCTCCTTAGACGGTAAAATCATGTATAGTGTATGAACGTGGTGAGGAATATTAAGAAGATATATGAGGCAAGCATTGAAAGCAACAAAAAATTAAATGAAGTCTTAAATGGCGTCATGATTTAGTGGTAAGCCATACGCCTAGCGATCGAATGTTTGGGGGTTCGTACCTCGTTCTAGTTCATTTCAGGTTATCAAAGATCACCAATAAGACATATTCTAATAACACAAGTGCATTGTGTCACGAAGGCATATGAAATGCTAAAACAATTTAAACTTTAAATCATTACGTATAGTTTCTGAATAAACATTTAGTTGGAAAACTTTTCTTAAAGTAACAGTAATTAAATGTTTCTAGAATCTTTCGTATACATTATCCCATTTCTTAATTCGCAATTTTTATAAAATTGTTTATATTACATGGATCACTTTCTCCAATATTCTGTTAAATTTCTTACGTTATGTAAATTGTTAAGTTCGTAGTCGCTTGTTGGAAGGTACTCGCCAGATATTTATCACTCGGTTAACAACGCGAATCGACGCGTTAGTCAAATGTTAAAGAAATTGTATTTAAACCTGATTCGTGTTCGTCTTTATGCTTCTAATATTCTTGAACCTCCTAGTAACATCCAATTTTAGTGAAAAGGGTGTAGTAAACTGTAAAATCATCGATTACGTATAATTCCTCCAGATTCTAACTCGTGTCAAAAGTATGGTTTGAAAAAATAAGAATATTGATGTGACACGTTTTTAGTTTATGCACTTCTATTTAAAAAAAAAAACAGTAATAGCGGACATCTGCAAAAGACTTTACGTGATCATATTGCAGCGTGACAATAGAATTTTGATAAATTTACGCACTACAATATATCGCTTTGAAAGAACACTATTGAAGGTTCTAGAACAGTTTACAAATATCTATAACCTTCGGGAGACATCTGAAATAACCTAGAAGCAACGGAAACCTTCCCCTAAATACTACAAATAAAAGAATCTTCTCAAAAGTTCGAAAAAACCAGCGTTTGTGTATTAAAAGCGGGTCGAGGCGATATTCGGAGCGACATGTATCCGGCAAAATAATAAAGCGAGTTCTTACTTAAGTAGCGAATTAAATAAATACGACTATTTCAGTGAAAATTGGATGTTATGTTCTAGAGAATGTTGAATTAAGTGTTTATAGATGAGTGATAGCTTACGAAAAAGTATGATTTGAAGAAAAGTGTTAATTTTAATTCGTTTCACGTGATTTTTTCCATTTAAAAATTAATTATTTACTAATTAATAATTTCCAGTGTTTTTATTTTCCTTCCGCAGCTACGACACATGGCAATATAAACAAAATATTGGAGAAGAGGTTCTATAAAGACATTAAAAAATTCTAAAATATGAATGAGAAATCGTATGAAAGTGAACAAGATGAGAGTGGCATGCTAAAGCTGAAGAATCTAAAGAGTATAGATAGCATTTAAAAAAGATTGATAACATTAAAACACAAGTTTCATTAGTGAAAAGTGCACTGGAATATGGTTCACCTATTTTAAAACTGCAGGACAGTACTTAACATCAACAGCAAGGAAAATTTCCATACTAAAATATTAAAGCATCTTGATCGCAGATACAACAATAATATTCCTCTATAAAAATTTCGACCGACTCACTTTACCTTTTGAAAAAAATACTTCATAGTAATATAGACTGCACTACCTGTACATTATTCGAGACTCACATTTCTTTAACACAAACAATATAAAATGTTACCGCAAACTCATCAATGTTGAATGTTGTCATGTCAATTATAATACGTCAATTATTACAGCTTAAGAATATGTGAAAAAATAAGGAATCTTTATTTTGAAGACATTTTTTAAAATTTAATATTTAATTATCATTTCAAGAACTCCTCCTTACATTCATTCATATAAACATTTAAAGATATTCACAAAGATTACCTGCAGAGTCATAGCTAAAAAAAATATTTTAAAGTTATGATGTATTATAAGGATATGACCTGATTAGAGAGTCAAATCAGGGAGAAATTGCAAACCCAGAATTTTGTATTTTTGATTTTGATGATCACGGAAATAGTTTCAAGATTAGAAAATGCTCATTTTCTTATTAATTTTAATATAATTAATAGAAATGAACTTTATTTTCACGTACATTTTATGTATTGAAAAATATCAACGTGTTTCAGAACTCATGGCCCCTTCGTCAGATACAATGTATTCATTGTACATGTACTTGAGTGACAAAAAATAAGTGCGCGTTCAAAAGACTTTTAAGCACAACTCTCGGACAAAGGCATATCTAAGTGAAACAACAAAGTGACGCAGCAAAGTAAAATGAAATACGCGATCAGTTTGAAGGACGAAACTTTTGTAATGAATTTGATTTTCCGTCCGATACAATAAATAATAAAAGTTGCAAAGTTAAATAATTCGCCGACTCTTCTACGCTTTCCCCGTAAATCAAAATGAAATAAGTGTCTGAAACTTTTGCAAATATTAAATCCGTTTAAGTTTAATGTTTTGAAATGACAAACGCTTCAGAACTCCCCTTTTTTATTTCTATATAAGGGCTATTTTATATCTAGGTACTGCGAATTGAATATTTTATAGTTTCATTAAATATTTTATTTCTTGATTATTTCAATTTTTTTTTCTACAATAAACACACTAGCCGATGAGATTTTAGTGTCTGTGTACGCAGTGGCGTGGTAACAAATTACAGGGCTCCGGGGAAGCGTATATATCGGGTCCCCAACCTCCCCCCATAAACATGATTTCACATCGGTTTACGTATGAATTATTATCGACAAAGCTTCATTCAATTTATCACTAACTATTCATGCTCATTAGAGGGGGTGTAACCTACTGCAATTACACTCTCGTCTGATATGACTTTTTTTTTAAACATTTTCAGCCCCAATTTTTTTTAATTGTCACGGTTTCGCGGTGGTGGAACATAAATAAAACATTAAATGTATTAAACTTTTACCGGTTTACAAATTACTGGGCACTGGGCACAAACTTAGCTGGAGCACGGTTTCGTAATCAATATATAGATACCTCTTTTCACTTACACAGTCACGTGATCAATTTCTGAAAAGATATAGTTTAATAAACTAAGTCTCAAATATATAAAATGTTCATATATTATTCTCATGAAAATAAAATGCATATATGCACATAAAAATTTGTTATAATAGCTAACAATGGAATACTCCTACTAATTATGCTCAATGCTTGGCCAATATCTGGGATTATAAATATATATGGAAGTAGTATAGATATATATAGATAATATATAATATAACTTATAGATATATATATATATATATGTATATATATTTATATATATATAAAGAAACCCGTGTTTCCCTACCCGCCAAGTTTTCTCCACAACCAGCCACAACCACCCACCGCTGGTTATGGTGGTGGATAGTCCTTGGTGTCACATCGAAAATATGCGAGCTTGGTGGGGGTGGCTGTGCGTGGGTGGGAGTGGGTAACGAAAATGTGCTTTCTAGCACATTGTTTTGTTATGGGAAGGCCGCAAATGCTTCAGATTGTCTCAAAACAGGCGCGCCGACTGTGTCGGTGAGTCTAGAAGGTTCCGGAAAAACCTGCTTTAGAAATTTCTGGAAGGAGAAGGTTTTAGAAAATTCCCGAAAGTTCTATAAGGTTCCAAAGTGAGTGGCGGAATGCGTCAGTGTGTCTAGAAGGTTCCTGTATATTCGAATTTCTTGAAATTTCTGGAAGGAGAATGTTCTAGTAGGTTCGCCAAAGTTCTATGACGATTCAAACAGTGTTCTAAAAATCTACGCATGCGAAGCTGCGCGGACACAGCTAGTTCATTTCATGCTATTCACTCGTCTATGGATCACTTTATTGTAGCTGTGATCACTTTTCTTTTCATACTGATTCACTATCAAGATTATTCTGCACGCAGGTAGGTGGGCATTTTTATCGCAGGTCGCTGGATTCACTGGCTTTGCTTTATTTGTGGTCTTATCTTGTATAATTGATCTCTAGCATTAGTTTCGCTTTGACAATTTAAGAAAAAATATTTTGCAATCAACTATGTGTACATTATTAAAGAATTAAGGTAAGACGAGAGGTAAGAGGAGAGTGACTGCCGGGAATGGGGTGAACGGTGCTTTAATGCAATAATTTCTAACAGAAATATGTCTACCGAGGCAAAACTAGCGGTACATAATGGAGTTCTGGTACCGATACTAAAGTATGGAAGTGAAGCCTGGAGCTGGCAGAAGAGGAATGATAGTAGATTAAATACGAGGCGTAAATGAGATCCCTTAGACGTATGTGTGGCAAATCCATGTATGGTAGAGTAAAGAATGAAGATATTAAGAATGAATGTAAAGCTGATTACAGCATCATAATACATATAATAAAAATAGCCGCTAGGGTGGTATGGGCATCTTGAGCGAATGAATGAGGAAGCGAGGGCGACCACGGAAGACGTGGCATGACCAGATTAACCAGATACTGGAAGATGGTCCTGTTAGAAGCCTCAACAACCGTCGAGCTTGCATGCGAAGATGTATGAATGTAGATGAAGCGAAAGTTGTATGTCAGGACAGAAGAGTATGGCGCTCTATCCTCTCTGCCTACCCCCACGGGGAAACGGCGTGATGGTATGTTAGTTAATTAGTTAAGACATATCAATGAGTAAAATAAAACGGATATTTTATACGAACCGTATTTTAAAAATTTTGACGTTTCGCTGAAGTCTTATTCAGCGTCATCAGGAGAGCGTCCTATCACGGCGAGTTCGGCCTACATCTCCGTCGTGATAAGAGCGAAACTTCGAGATTTGCTTCTCAGTTAAACATACGGTTTGTATAAACTATCCGTTTTTAACAGATAAAGATGTGTACATTTTTAAAAATTTACTTACAGAAGAAGACATGAAATTGTTTCCATAACTTTAAATAAAGGAATTTTTATAGGTTTAGAATCTTGGTAGATAATATATGAAATAGCATTTGGTTTGATAAATGACTGGGTACAAATGTGCCTGATTCGCATAGGATATGATATAGGTTGATCCTATTTCTATAGAAAAGGACGTGTACTTTGAAAACAAATAACACATCTTATCATAAAAAAAGGATGATGAAGTACTAACAAAGCATGATTCATGGTAGGTAGGTCAGGGGTAAAAAACCACTTACAGTTTGAATAAAAGTAACTTTTATTTTATGAAATTAGAATAATTAGTTATAATAAAAATTTAAAAACCATAAAAAAAGAATTGAATACACAAATTAAATTTTAGACTGGTACGTAAGAAAGCATGGTAAAATATTCTTAAGTACTTATCTGGTATGCGGTCACCATTTGAGAACATAAAATTTCGCTGTGATACGTATGTTTAGCTGCATAATATAACCATCTATTGTCATTTATCTACAGTGAAAGAGTTGAAGCGGAAGATAGGTACCTAGTTATAAATGAGTTTATGGTTCTCATCTCCATACTATCCAGTGTCTTTTAATAAAAAAACACACAAAAACGTATGGAGGCAGTACTGGTATTCTGTACTTTTATGACAGCGTCTCTACAAGATTTCCAGCATCAACTAGCACGACCACACATTAAAATATGTTATTCTTACTTACGAGATTTCCTGAAGCGCTGGAGGCCTAATGGGTATAATTTGAAATTAAAACCATTATTATGTAAACACAATGTATTGAACAAAATTACAATGTTAGTTGAAAGGTTACAGAAGGTAGGTTAAATATGATATTGCGTGCGGGAGATTTCCTTCCTTCCTGGGTTTCAATCCGTGGGATTGGTTTGCAGCAAAGCACATCTCTTTCTCCATTCCGCTCGGTTTCCGGCGATCCTCTTCAGCTCTGTGTAGGAGGCACAATTCATATCTTGGCACACTTGCTCAAGATATTCAGGGCAAGGGCGCCCTCTGGCAATCTTTCCCTCCAGTATAGTTTTGAGCAGATTTTCATGGCGTAAAATATGTGCCTGGTTTCATAGATCCTGCTGAGAACCTCTTCATTCGTAATTTGGTCTCTCCAGGAAATTCCTAAGGCACGTCTGTAGGTCCACATCTCGGAGGCTTCTAATCGTTTTTTTTCTCCATCACCAATGCACCATGTCTCACATCCATACAGCAAAATACTCCACACATAAGTGTTAAAATTAATTGCTTGCGGAGCTTTAGGTTTATAGGTGACAAAACGACACGCCCGTGATTCTAAGTTAGCCAAAGTCAGTGGCGGTAGAAAGATCGGTAGTTGTTCGCGCGCCAACCTCGAGCCGGCCCTGGCCTGTCGTGCCTCTGTTGACGCGCCGCTTTTCAAAAACAGTCGCGCCGGTCGTCCCTTGTCATGACCGTAGCCACATAGATGTCACTCTCCTGCACTTTTGAGTCGATCCACCTCACAATAAATTTCTCTTTTATTTTTACAAATTTTTACTCCCTTTATTACTATTATTTTATATATATATATATATATATAATATATATATATATAGATATATATAATTTACTACTCGTGGCGTCTGCTTGCTTGCTTTCTTGCCGGCTTGCCGTCAACAAAAACTTTGGATCGATTTTTGACCCTTTTTCCGTGATCTAATCGAACTGAAACTTGGCAAGTAGACTCGTGGCGACGATCAAGAAGATCTATCAAATTTTCGTTAAAAAAAATAATAATTATAAGTGTAGCATAATTTCGGATTTTTAGAAAATTTATTGGTTTTTTCAAATTGGAATCATTAGAAAAGTTTGATTATGGCGGCCCGATAACGTCGCGAAATATTTTCTAAATTTGAATTGCTTCGTCGGCATGCACAATAGGTACTTCACTACGAATGTCGAAAATATGAATTGATTGACAAATGTTTTTAGAATTGAATCTTCAAAGCATGAAGTGTTTTATCAAAGCTCAAAACATCTGACATTTAAGAAATATATTAAATTACTGTAAGTTTAGTGTTATGTTATATGTTTTAATTGTTGTTATATTTTACAAAGAAAGGGAGTATAATAAAAACTTGGTTTTTATGGGTTACTTTTTTTCTACGCTCATTGTAATATTTAGGTATACGTTTTTCTTATTGCGCCATCTGTCAGAAGGTCGGCGGTCATACTGACGATTTCGAATCTATACACTGCCGCACGAGCAACTCAGTTAAGTTACCCCGGTTCCAGTCCCTCAAATAATGCAGCCATGAAGTGCGGCGTCTACGTATGCTTCTTATTCTACGTAGTTTCTTCCGAATTACTCAGAATTTTTCTGAAAAATTAGTCATTAAAGATTCTACTTTGGTCATCTCATAAAATGTCCGAGACAGATACTCAAGTTTGCTTGACTTAATAGTCCGCAGTAATCTTCAGCTTTCTTCCGTACGCCGGAGGACTTCAACATTCGTAAAGCCACGTATTCACTAGGGGTCAAATTGTCCCACAACATCACACGCGGCACAGAGCCTACGTGACGTTGCAACGTTGCGCACTGTTTCGCGATGTCGCGCGCAAAATAGCGCGGCAAAATAGGGGCAACGTTGCCATGCGCACGGTATCCGAGCGAGCACACGGGGACTTCGTATCGCGCGTCAGTACCACGTGGTCTGTTGACAAGCTGAGATGCGTGCTTTACAGTTACATATGCTATATTTATGATGTGATATAAAACAGATTTCTGTAATATTGTGTCTTGCTTAGCTATGGAAGACCCGATCATTTGTAATAAATTTTCAAAATCAGTTATTGTCATTCGAATGAAATTGACAAATGATCTGTCAAACATTTGAAGATCGCTTAGAATATCCGTTCTTCTTTTCCTTTTCAGTAAATAATTTCGCACTCAACACCTTTATCTGCTCTTACTTTTCGATAAACTCGTTAGAATAAATAGATACGAAGCACTAATCAGCATAACCCTTTTGGGCAACATTTCCGCGACAAGTGATATGTAAGTGTTAAGTTTAGTTTTCAAGGAAGAGGGCAGGTATCAATATAAATACGCGTAGGTAACTTCTAAGCGATATATATTCTCTTATAAACCTAGACTGTACCTAAGGCCTGCCGAATTTCAAGTGCCGTCGCGGCCGTCCGCTGACGGTGACGCACCGGTCCCGCGCGTCCCCTCCACGCCTGCCACTGCGCGCGCATCTGCCGTGCGCGCGCGGGAGATTTACCTTCTTACAGTAAGTCCCGGTGTGTACACATCATACGACCGCGTCATTGTCCTCAAAACATGAGCGTAGATGTTGATGCAACATACCGCGCAGAATGTTGCGCTATTTTTCCCTAGTGAATACATGGCTTAATTCTAACCACCCGGGAAACTTTTAGTATGCGTCTATTGAGCCATATCTCAGAAGCCTAAAACTTTTTTTTTAAATTACTAAAATTTTGAAAAAATATACTCTTGATTTTTTTAAAACGATTGTTATTAACAAATGACTAACCGAATAAAAAAAATGCGGACGCAAAATTATAGATATTTCGTTTTTTGATAAGTACTGACAAACGTGCAACATGGAATGTTGTATCTCGGTCACGGCGGATGCGTTTCACAGGAATGTAGATATATGAGGAAGCTATTTTGTTTTTTGGTTCAAAAAGTTTCAATATAAAAATAAAAATTTATCACCACCTCGTAAAAATCACCCAATTTCTACTTGAATTTCAGACTCTCAGGGTAGTGTTACCCGAAAATTATTTAAGTCTAGAAACATTTCAAATTACCATTATTTTTGCTTTTTTGTTATCATTAATTAATTGTTTATTTTATAGTTCTTTATCAAATTATCTTACTTTTTGATATTTTTCTAGGGCCATATACTTGTACATTTTTTTATTTATAGGTTTATAATTTTTTTTCTTAGTTTTACCAGATTCGAAAAAACTTCGCTTAATGAACATTTTTAGATATACAGGGTTACTTGGAAAACATTAATTACCTCGCAGGACTATATTCTTGCCTTGATTGTGAGTCAAAAATGTTCAAGCTATTATCAATAGTTAAGTAGATATGCGACATCAAAGTTAACTTTTTTTTTTCAATATTTCTGACTTATTGTTTGTAAACCGATGGACTCTCATTACAGTAACTAATCATAAATCAGTAATATATCATATATCAGTAACTAATCATATATCATAACTATCAAATATGAAAAATTCATTTCCTTTAACAAAAGTCAAATAAAAAAACAAAAACCTTCGAATTCATTCATTCCTATTGGAATTTTTTCAGGGTTTTTATTATTTTATTTAACGTGTATTGAAACGAATGAATTTTTCGTAATTGATATGAGTTACTGCAATGATATTCCAATGTTTTACTAAAAATAAGTCAGAAATATTGAAAAAAAAGTGCAAACTTTGATGTCGCATTTCTCCATAACTATTGATATTAGGTCATGATAGCTTGAACATTTTCGACTTATAATCAAAGCAGGAATATTAATGTTTTCCAAATAACCCTGAATAAGATTTTATTACGTTGTACTGTATGTTTCCAAAAAAAAATCGAAAAAATACAATTCAAAGTGAAGATTATACCATTCACATTTCTTACAAGTTTTTTCAGAATCGTATTTGTAGGGACCCATAGGAATAGCTTCGCATTAAATTCACTGTTAACATGCATACATCACCAAGGATACAAATTCTCTAAATTCGTAGACATTTTTCAATGTAGGAGCATAATTAAAGAATTATTTAGACTTAAAATATGCCTATTGAACTTATTACAGTTTCATGGACAATTTTATTTTTGTTTCCCAATAATCGTATATATTTATTTATCTTAAAGTTTTTGTAAAATTCCTTTTAAATATTTTAAATTCTATATTTTAGATTTTTTTTGTTTATTTTATCTTCTTATCTTATTTTTCTGGCATATTAGTTTAATTATCTATATTTAACTTTATTATTAATTTGTAATAGGTTTATTATATTTACTATTTGCCTTTGTACTACTTGTTGTTTATATATATTGTTCATTTTTATAAATAAGTTTTATTTCTATTATTTATTTTTTAATTATGTACTTTAAAATTTTTTTGTCTTGTGTTTTATGTTAGGTATGTAAAAATCCTTGTAACTTTCTTTTACTGTAAAAGACCACTAGGGCTTTGATTAATAAATAAATTAATAAAAATTGTTATGCGATACACGTGCAAAATAGTTGAGTACGTCTGACATTTGAAAGCTATTCCCATTTCGCAGGGAAACAACCCGCGCCAGGGCCGATGGCGCGCCCAGATACGAGGTCCACAGCAGGGCTCGTCACATCCGATACTGGCTCGAGTCCCGGGTTAAGCCGTTTGCTGATCTCATACAAATGAAGTTGGAACTCAAACGTATTGCGAACATTTCACTTTCTCGATCATTCTTTAGATTTCGAAAGAAAAAGTTTTTCTTTTTACATTTAAAACAAATTTTACTGTTAAGGTTATTATTACGGTCGTTGGACATATTTATGTGTTAAATAAAAGGGATATTTTATAAGAACCGTATATTCCATCAAGATGCAAATCTCGACGTTTCGCTGAAACCTAGTGTCATCAGGAGATCGTACTAAGAACATAGTTCTATTCTATAGTTCACAATTTGGCAAGTCTAGTACCGATACGTTCGCTTTTTACTCCCTTTATATTAATTAACTCGTGGCATCCGTCTCCTTGCTTGCTTGCCTGCTTGCCGTCGAAAAAACTTTGGATTAATTTTTGACCCTTTACCCGTGATCCAATCAAGCTTAAACTTTGCAAGCAGACTCGTGGCAACGATCAAGAAGATCTATCAAATTTTCGTTAAAAAATAATAATAATTATAGCATAATTTTGGATTTTTTGAAATTTTAATGGTTTTATTAAATTGGAATCATTACAAAATTTTGATTACTACCAAGGGCGCCGGCGGCCCGATAACGTCACGGAATATTTAAAATTTGAATTACTCCGTCGGTAGGTATAATAGGTCCTTCACTGCAATTTTCGAAAATTTATGACAATTGGTTCACAGATGACAGCACACTTCGGTTTTTTGGGAAGAAATCAAATAATAAAGATATATTTTTAGAGATTTTTGACATAGATATTTGTCTAGACATGTTTCATTTTCAGTCAATCAATTATTACATTATGGTAAACTTAATTTACAAAGAAAGTGAGTAAAATAAAAACATGTTTTTTTTTGTTTTTTTTTTTTTTAAATAGAGTCGCGAACGTGGAATATCTCTCGCATCAATATTCTTATTATTTTCAAAATAATCAATGTGCTATGAAAATAGATCGATCTTTCTATTGTCCTATAGATTACTTTTATTATTTACTTAATTTTATTAGCTAGAAGGGGTTTAAAAAACACAACGAACATGAAACTTTTGAAACAATTATAAAAAAGTCAAACAAAATACTTGTGTACGGTATTTTGTACGAACCGTACAGATATATTGAGATTCAATTCTCGACGTTTGGCTAGAATCATATTACAGAATCATCAGGCAAGTTCCTTATCACCGCGGGGTCAAAGACGTATTGATTTTTCCTTGCGTGGTCGCAGATTGTATGCACTGCATGGAGGTGTATTGCTTACTCCTACGCTAGGGGCCATGAGTGTGCTATTGAAGGGATATGAACTGACGATATTTTAGGGTTTTACCTTTGCAAATCACTGATTTCCGTGCAAATATTGAGCAGTAAATTTCAGCACATATATACGATTCGTATAAAATATCCATTGTTTTAATACCTAAATATGTCTTATGATCGCAATATAAACCTTCAATCTTAAAATACTCTTAAAAAGAATAGTTTTTTAGTAAATTAGTCGAGCTTTACAATAAAATTTTATCCGGTGAAAATAAATCGATCAAACACCTAGAAATCTCAACATTAGACAAAAAGAACATTATCTTTGTCTAAAAAGCAATAATTTTTCTGAATTTTCGAACCGCATCCTAGACAGTATTAATTCTTTAAATCCATGTACTATTAAACTTCTACATCCCGTCGCGTGTAATGGTAAAGAAGTAAATAATTTTTAATGTTTCACCTTTTCTCTCAAAATTTCCGTTACCACCATCGTTAGGTACTGTAATCAGTTTGATACTTTACCTGTGGATGAGAGATTCTGTTTGTCGCGAAGCTCAAGTGGTGAAAAAAATACTTATGTAATGGTAAAATTATTTAATCATGAATAATCTTTACAATGTGAACGCCAAATAAATCAGTAATATAAGTCTAGCATCATAACAAAAATAAATTAAAAAGAGATTAAAAATAATAAAGAGATTCGGTTTGGAACAAAATTTGAAAAAATGCGTCCCATGTAAATAATATGTCACGTTTACTATATTTGACTTAATTATGTAAGAATACATACATTAATAATAATAGTTTTTATTGTCTCCATTATAATTATTATAAATATAAAGGTGTTTCCTGTGTAATTTGTTTATTGGTAAATAAAATAAATAACTAGCTGTAACCCGTTAAAAATGACGTACTTTTACATTTCGATTCCTAAGGAATAAATATTTATCTATTTATAAAAAAAGAAAAATAAGACGAAGAAAAAGAATGAAAAGAAATAGAATTTTTTTTTATACTGTAAAGAAGTTATGGACATTACACGAAGTTACGACGGACGGAAGGACAGACAACGAAATTATTATTATTGGAAAGAGATGGGATGAGATTTGTATTTCCAGGTTGTTCGATAGACCTAGCAGGATACGACGCATCATTAATGAACTTACTTCAGGCCATCTTAGGCTTATAAGCTATTAACAATTTTTAAAGGATAAATGAGGTCAGAAAAAAATGCTTCTATCATGGTAAACTAGGATTGAGACATAAGAGAGTGCATTAAAAACCATGTCTCTCCTGACTGAGGCCACTTTATTTATTTATTTATCTTAGTTATTTAGTTCCACGCATAATCTTATGTGGGTTAATACATGATTTCACTTAAACATATTGCATTCCATCTTGCAATTTAAAAGTTTTTGAAATAAAATGTTTGCACTCCTGTTTAAACTTATATTTATTCACCGTGTTTTGAATTTCCTTCGGCAGGCTATCGAGGATTTTTAGACTTTTGTACATCATACAATTTTTACTATAATATGTCAAATGTGAAGAAGTATCGATAAATAAGTAAAAATAACCAAGAAACATATTTTTCTCATTTGAGAAAGTCATGACGTCATACCACGGGTATATTTTTTTGAGATCCGAGTGTTTTTCATGTCACTTGGCAATTTAATG
>JADDOH010002206.1:0-125306 GCA_016648135.1 Agrypnia vestita
GCCTAACCTAACCTAACCCAACCGAGATAAATGTTTAATTTTTTAGTCGCATTGCCAGCAATGGACCTAGGTGCATGCAAACAGTGAAAATGACGGTTATATTTCATCGCGCTGTGTCATAATCTTAATGTATTTGAGAAACACATAACGCAAATTTTCTCACTAGGACCGCGAAAAATGTTGAATTTTTTTTGTTTTCTTGCCAGAAATGGACCTAGGCGCATTCAAACAGTGAAAATAACGGTAAAATTTCATCGGGTTTAGTCAAAATCTTAAAGTATGTGAGAAACACATAACCTAACCTAACCTAACCTAACCGAGATAAATGTTGAATTTTTTAGTCGCATTGCCAGCAATGGACCTAGGCGCATGCAAACAGTGAAAATGACGGTTAAATTTAATCACGCTCTTTTAAAATCTTCAAGTATATGAGAAACACATAACGCAAATATTCTCACTAGGACCGCGAAAAATGTTGAATTTTTTTATCTTTTTTATCCTTGCCTGCATTGGACCTAGGCGCATGCAAACAGTGAAAATGACGGTAAAATTTCATTGCGTTTGGTCAAAATCTTAAAGTATGTGAGAAACACATAACCTAACCTAACCTAACCTAATCTAACCTAACCTTACCTAACCGACAAAAATGTTTGTCGCATTACCAGCAATGGTCCTAGGCGCATGCAAACACTGTAAATGACGGTAAAATTTTATCGCGCTTGGTCAAAATCTTTAAGTATATGAGAAACACATAAGCTAACCTAACCTAACTTACCTAACCTAACCTAACCTAACCGAGAAAAATGTTGAAAAGGCTAATTTGAACTGATTTTTCGTCGGATTCGTTTGCCACACGAATAAGAATATCGGTTCTCTTTCAAACTGTTACCTGGGCGGATTCCCATAAGTTTGAATCTTGGCTGGCAGTTGGCGCAGAATACGTGTGGATTCTACGAATCAAAAAAATCATTGAGCAGCCCGCGCGCTGCGGTCACGAAACATTCCGCCCACCAAAATACAACAGATTGTATTTTTAAAAATTTGAAACGAAATATGTAAGGCTATGGAGCGTTC
This sequence comes from Agrypnia vestita, assembly GCA_016648135.1. Taxonomy (NCBI): domain Eukaryota; kingdom Metazoa; phylum Arthropoda; class Insecta; order Trichoptera; family Phryganeidae; genus Agrypnia; species Agrypnia vestita. The sequence continues at coordinate 1,075 of JADDOH010002206.1, forward strand.
TGCAAATATAAGAAATGAGAGAGAAACATACTAAAATTAACAAAAGAAAAAAAAATAGATATCGTGACAGTAACAAGGGTTGGTCACATTGACTAGGCAACGGACATAGTTAAACTAATGGTCTCGTGAGTAGAGATCCATTAGCTGTATGTACTGTAACAATGCGGACCATGTTAATAAGGTCGATTTTATTTAAACATAAATATTGACCGCTACGGCAGTCCGATTGAACGGAAACTCTCGTTATTGTATTCTTCTAATAAATATACATTCGAAAAATATATTTTCAAAACTATAAATTGTATCAGAATCGCAGAGGAATTTAATTGCGATAAAATTGTTTATTACTGACATAACTTTTCATACATCAAAATAAACGCATTATAAAATATACTTTGTAATTATTATACAAAGATTTATGTAAATACTTGTGATAAATCACCTGTTTCTATAGATTTTGGTTTTTTTTTTTATTATTTTTATTTTTTTTAATTCCAAGATGATTTAAATGCTACGCGGGAAAAATTGAGCTTAACCCACCTGGCGGAGTATTGGGGTTACAAAAATTTGGGAATGATGAAACGCTAGTATTGGGAGGGAGTTAGTAGCGATTGATCGGATATAGGCTACGGGCAGTTACTATTCAATTCTTATAAATCATATTAATCTTGTGGTGGAGGCTAGAATTATAGGTAAAGCCGTGTTTGGTACAAATGGTTGACGATCGATGCGGTCCGAGCGGTCCACATGTGTTCCCCATAAAAACATACCGAACATGGTTTTCAGAGATTTGGATCGCGGTTATTGCGTTTTGGACTATTAAAAAACCGATTAACGTCTACTCCAAGGTGACGATTATATTGACATTTCCACGAGGTTTCTGAATTATGGGCTTTGTTACTGGATTTTTGAAACCGTTTAAGTGTCATTAATCGTCTTCTTAAGTGGATTCCCGTGCAACAGAGATGCGGAATATAAGCAAAAGTAAGGAAGGCAGGTCCTAATTAGGGGATCGCGAGAGGAAAGCGCCATATAAATAATTTAAATAAATTGGCCGCGAAGCACAGATTAAACGTATAGGATGTACCAGAGGGGTGACCTTAACTGAGCGAATAATGATTTATTTTCGTTTCGCGGGAGTCGGATAACGTAGGCAGATAGGAAAGTTAACTATAATTCCATTATATTTTTCTGTAGACTAACGCTCTATCGAGAAGCGAATAATGATTCATTTTCGTTTCGCGGGAGTCGGATAACGTAGGCAGATAGAAAAGTTAACTATAATTCTATTATATTTATCTGTAGACTAACGCTCTTCAGGCTTTTGCAACAGATAGGTAATTGCGCAATGACGGTATATATAGTCAGGAAAGGGATAACGATAACGTGTAAGCATATTAATGGCACAACAAGAAAAGAAAATACTCGAATATAGATACGATATATTAACTATGTAATCACTACAAACCTGTCCGACATTAGCGTAGTCTCATCGGAACGGATAACGTGTATACGATTGGCTATTCTAGCTCAGACTTCACCGGGTTTGGTAGTAATAACCCACAAAACATAATCGGAACAAATAAATCCGGATAAGAATATTGTAAATAAAATAATATGAATTTGCGGCCCATATACACACGAAATAAAAGGATAAAGCGTATGGGGATCTTATAGATGGATAGATAAATGAAACAAATATAATTGGGAGTAAATGTAATATAACGCGGAAAAGCAAGTATATAAGTACCAAAAACATAGGAGAACATAGTGTGATAGAAATTCAAAGACGGGAGGAACAATAATGTGAAGTGGAACGGATATAGCAAGAGCATGTAATAATGATATACGTACAAATACAGACAACTACTTGGGACCGATTCGACAGATACTAGCAATCTTTCAACACACCTCTAAGAACATGGTGAGTAGTATATAGTTATCAGCGGAGGCGTCCAGTACCTTGGCAATAAATAAGCACTGAATTGATCCGACGCCTTGCCTGCTGCACTGGAGGTTTATTTATTTATTTATTTTATTTATTTTCATTTATTGGTTTTCTTAAAGCCATATAATTAATCAATCTTGAAAAAAAACAATAATTGATGTACAGATGTTTGGGCCAATTACAAGAAAACACATATATACAATCGATAAAAAAAATAAGAAAAGACATGTCCAATAGTGGGTTTGTGTGAGTGTGTATTTGTGTGTTTATTTATTTATTTATTTATTTTGTTTTGGGAAAATTAACAGCAAAACAATCTAAAAAAATTTCCACTGAATTTAAAAATTTACTTTAACTTACATTAATAGTTTATTGTATTATAGCGAATAGTACTCTTCCAGTATTATATTGTTCGAGAATATTCACTGTCTATGTAACATAGTTATTTTGTGGATCAATCTTACTGCCAATAAAAATAATAATAAATGGTTACAAATTAATATATAGACGACATGGCTACGTGAGCCCTGGGTACAACCGGAGAACTTCAATGTTTAAATTCCGCAACGGAGGGACCTAATACGTCCCTGTGCGCGGGGTGCCGCGGGCGTAAGACAGGATTCATTGGGTGATCCACGAGAAAAGATTGCATTTAGTTATACAAAATGTTTCGTTTAGAATTCGCGTCTTGTATTATAAATGTGAAACTTATAAAATTCGTTTTGAGCTAAAACATATGAACATAGAAACACTACAATTCTGAACGCTATTTTGTTTACTGTGCCTAGGACATTCTTGCGGTGTATTAGACTTGATGGTAAAATTTAAACTCTTACTCTGTTTTAAATATACGTAGTGTCTCCGCCTAGGTTGGCTTCACGATATACTTTATGAAATTTGTAAGTTCCACTGTCCTAAAATTATATAAAATTACCTTCGTTTGGATCGGGTTATATCATATTCCTCGCGGAACGCGTAAACCTCGTTGTCCTGAAACTAAATAAGGATGTTTCACCTAGACCGGGTTCATTTTACATTTTAGGAAGAATATAAATCCCGCGTCTTTCACTACATAAAATGGTTTCGGTAAGATTGGGGTTGTTTATACTCGGTGACCCGGGTAAGTACGGATGCGTAAGACGGGAATAAGGACCATGTTGCAGTATTATTAAGATATACGAACACTTACAATTGTCGAGCTAGAGTCTAATTCCGGTATCTCGAGGAATATAAATTTAAAGAAAAGAAAGTAATGTCTAGTTTCGGTTTGATTAAAGTATATATACACCGTATAGTTGCAGAGGCTGGATACTAAGCCTCAGCTACGGAAACTTATAAACGCGTAATGGCAGGATCAAAGGTTAGGTCGCGATCTATAGTTAATTAGGGGCCTGTGAATCGTATGCGCGTGCAAGGCAAGTGTCCGCAATCCTTAGGTATAAAGTGAGGTACATGAAGTGAAACTACGATGCACTGGACTGGATATAATCGGCGGCAGATGGGTAAGTCATGTCATCCTCTTTCCGTTTTGAGATTATAACGATATATAAAGGTGGCGCCCGATTAAGAAGAATGGTCTCGGGTTCGACACTCCAGACAGAGACGGAAGAAGCGCCGACAGTGAAAGCTGTACCGTAAACTTACCGTACCCCTGTACCGTAAACTTTACATATGTTTATCCACAGGTGTTTGCATGTCGAATCCTTACTGACCATAAAAGGGGCGAATTAATTTGCCAAATTAACCCTTCTCTGCGTGTGTGTGAACTTCCAGGGATCTTATTTATTCATTTCTATTTATTTATTTAATTGATTGATTGATTGAATGATTAATTAATTAATTAGGTATTTAGTTGTCTATTCATATATTTATTTGTTTATGTATTCATTCATTTATTTATTCATTTATTTATAAATTATTTATTTATCTACTTGTTTATTCAATTGATTGATTGATTAATTGATTAACTATATATTTATTTATTCATTTTACTTATTTGATTGATTGATTTATTAATCACTGAATCATATATTTATTTATTTGTTTATTTATTTATTTATCATTCATTCATTCATTCATTTATTTATTCATCTATTTATAAATTTTTTATTTATCTATTTATTTATTTAATTGATTGATTGATTGATTAGTTAATTAATTATATATTTATTTATTCATTTATTTGTTTGATTGACTGATTTAATAATTAATTAATTATATATTTATTTATTTATTCATTTGTTTATTTACTTATTAATTTATTAATTGATTAATTTATTAATTAATTATTTCAATTAGTTATTTATTAATTTATTTATTTATATATTTATTTATTTACGTACTCATACGTCTGTGCATCGTCGGGGGGGGGGGGGATAGTCAGATCAGCATCGCCACCGTCATCATCACCGAATGCCGTGTCCCAACTACATACCACGCGCCAAATTACATCACCGTCACTGAACGCCGCGTTCCGATTACACACTACTCGCTATGTTACGTCGTCGCCACCGATCGCCGCGTTCCAGTTATATATAGTCAGGAAGCGTTTCGATAGTATCATCATCATCATCATCATCATTAGCGGTGTTCCAGTTATATATCGCCAGGAGACGTTCCCATAGTATCATCATCATCATCATCATTAGCTGTGTCCCAGTCATATATAGTCAGGAGGCGTTTTGATAGTATCATCATCATCATCATCATTAGCGGTGTTTCAGCTATATGTCGCCAGGAAACTTTTCAATATCATCATCATCATCATCATCATCATTAGCAGTGTCCCAGTTATATATAGTCAGGAAGCGTTTCGATAGTATCGTCATCATCATCATCATTAGCGGTGTTTCAGCTATATATCGCCAGGAAACGTTTCGATAGTATCATCATCATTATTAGCGGTGTTTCAGCTATATATCGTCAGTAGACGTTTCGATAGCATCATCATCATCATCATCATTAGCAGTGTCCCAGTTATATATAGTCAGGAAGCGTTTCGATAGTATCGTCATCATCATCATCATTAGCGGTGTTTCAGCTATATATCGCCAGGAAACGTTTCGATAGTATCATCATCATCATTAGCGGTGTTTCAGCTATATATCGTCAGGAGACGTTTCGATAGCATTATCATCACCATCATTAGCAGTGTCCCAGTTATATATATAGTCAGGAGGCGTTTCGGTAGTATCATCATCATCATTAGCGGTGTTTCGGCCATACATTGTCAGGAGACGTTACGATAGTATCATCATCATCATCATCACTAGCGGTGGTCCAGCTATATATCGTCAGGAGACGTTTCAATAGTATCATCATCATCATCATCATTAGCGGAGTCCCAGTCATATATATATATAGTCAGGAGGCGTTTCGATAGTATCATCATCATCATTAGCGGTGTTTCAGCTATATATCGTCAGGAGACGTTACGATAGTATCATCATCATCATCATCATCACTAGCGGTGGTTCAGCTATATATCATCAGGAGACGTTCCGATAGTGATAACATCATCTCCGTCAGCGATGGCAGGGTTCCAGTTACACATCAGTCGGAGAAAATTAGGCAGATCCCATCATCATCGATGGCAGGATTCTAGCTGTACACCATTTGGAGAAAATACACCGACATCCCTGGCCAGAGGCTAGGCATATCCCTACTGTCCAGATCCACCTTTCCATCTACTAATACGAGGGGTCATGGCCTCGTGAAACCACATGGCAACCAACCATTACAAGTATTTAATTATGTATTGTATATGTATGTATATGTATGTATATTATATTTTATTAGTATGTATCTATTCGTACGTAGTGTATGAGGGGGCTCTTCACGGGTGGCACAACACCCGTGCGGATGTCTTCCCTCGTCTGGAATGGATTGAACGTATTGATGCATACCAGATTATAATAAGTACTACCTGGGAGGGTGGTTGCAGTCACTGTAGTGTCGCGAATGGCCAATGGGCTGCAGTTGCTCACAGGCGAGGGTTGGGGAGCCTAGGAAACTCCCCTTCCCCACTCGCATATTTTTGACTTGACAGGTGGCCCGGGACCATCTTTACAGTAGCTTCAGTATATATACCGTAGTTTAACTTAGTTTAACCTGGAGGAGTTGGAATTCGGGGGGCAAACTGGCTCTGAGCCCGGACGCCAGACACTGACGCGAGGGATGGTGCGGTACTTTGCACAGAAGAGGCCCAACATGAAAAGGCGCATCCAGGCTCAGGTCAACGTATCCGGAACTCGTGTCGGGAGAAGGGGGATGGGGTCAGTCACCGATGAGCCTTTGGGTATGGAGGAGCCGAATTTAAAGCAAACACATTTTCCGCGTACGCATACATTTACACATACCTTCCACAACCCCCTTTATCCATTAGAACCCAACGTACCACTAAAATGAGACATAGGGCCAGATACAGGTGACGGAACTTAGGCCGGCTAGTAAATAAACGTAACAATGTAATTGATATAAAAATAATGCAGAGTAAATATAAAAGATCGTAAGGAATAAGCACAGCGAGATAACGGCGGAAGATAAAATTACTAACCAGCGAGGGCGTCGAAAACGGAATCATCCATAGGGGCGGTTACGAGGACTTGAGGGCTTTCAGGGGATCTATGTACTCCATATGTGCATGCGCATGTGATAACGGCACGTTACTAACCTTTCCAGTGGAAGGCGGCCGATCCCATACAGGTAGGACCATGGGGGATCGAGCGGAGAGGGCGTGAGAGCAGAGGATCGCGCACTCTGGAAGCGCAGCTACACCAGATGCAGTGGTTTCAGTCCGTAGGAATGATAGGTAAATAATATAGGGCCACGGAACATAGTATGTTTAGCAATTGCACCGTAGGGCTTAATTGACGTGCTAGGTAGTTTTGTTTGCGTTTTCCATGAACATTCACGAACTTCATACCCCAGTATTTAATTTAAGTTTAGCTTGCGTTAGGGTTACCACAAAACCAATTCATCCCCTATAGTTCGAAACAAAAAATTACACAACGTGAACTGGGGAGGTCTTGAATAAAGCGAGGGTGTTTGGAAATACTACGTTAAAAACCGTAGAGCCTTCACTCGACGTAGATAGATAGCTTGTTTGCCTCTAACAAGGCGTAAACTCAGTTAGGAGTAGGATCGAGCTGAAAGGCGAAGAAGAGGATTCATCACATACTTGAAAACTATTTTTTATGGAATTTAATGTAAATGGCCGATTGCACTCGGCACATAATTCTTTTATTATTGCCGTGCGGGTCCCATAGACTATGTTAAATTATCAGCAAGGTTTAGTATTGCATAAATTTACATGATTTAAATACCAAAATGACGATGAAACCATATTTATGAATGTAAATGTCAGAGCAAAGTGCTTTCTGACAACCTCGGTGGCCGGATGACCAGACTGATTAGTACCAAAAATCACCAAGAGATGGTGTTGGCGCTGAGATCGGTGGAACGAGCTTTGTGATTGGTGGATTGTTGCACGAGGGCGATATGGAAAGGATATTGTAATTTTTGCTAGATAAACAGTTTCATAACAGCGAGCACTTCAGTACTGAAGTGTACTTTAAGAGCCTATCGGACCACATTCACAAGTCTTTTATTTCTTCTCCTACAACGACCCTGCTTGACTACTTGAACTATCTTTTGGATTTTCTTTGCCTTTTCAAGGCAAACTTCTACTATACCGGTGTTTTGATTGGCATTCTTACGATTTGCCCATTTGACACTTTTGGTGCAATCACAATCCTTTTGTGTGTTCCCGTGCGGAAAAATGTCCGTGTTGAAAATAAAAATAATCGAATTTTCTTAAATCTTAAACAGTAATAGTAGTAAATAAGATCAAATGAACTGACTCCAAAAGAACCAAATTGTATTTAATGAACGAAAGCTTCGCAGCTCTATACCCATCCAATCTATCCCCAATGGGTCATCGATTAGGCCAGCGCCACTAAAAAGTTGTTCACTTGCTACTGAGCTTGGTGGAAACGACAAATACTGGCGGGCGATCGAGTTCAGGGATTGAAATTTTGTATTCACTTTCCACCATAACAAAGGATCATCGCTGATAGGAATATGTTTTTCTCTATTATACTCATTAAGACGAATATAAAAAATTTAATAATTTATTCAATTTAATAGTTTATCTCTTCAATATAAAAAATCGCTGCGCCGCCGCTTTGCTTCGACCTCCGATTACAACTTCCGATTTCAATTTATCGGAACCGGAGGTGCAAAATCAATCGGAAGTTCCGACCTTTCGGAATCGGAGTCAAGGTTCCGTAACATCAATTGCTTCATTAAAGATTCCAGAGCGGTGTACAAAGTCACCTGGGTACCAGGGAAAATTATTAAAAAAGTGGGAAAATCAATTTACTTCGTCGAAATTTTAGGTACCAAGCAAGTATGGAAAATACATGTTAATCAAATAAGAGATAAATAAGTCGTACGGTCTGATATTGAAAATGGTTCGACCAAGGCTAAAGCTTCAAGGGATTGCTTCAGGGGTCGGACCACGCCTCCGGGTTCGCTACGGGTTACTGACGGGGTGTTGTCTGTTTCAGATGCTGATCTCGGGTAAACCAGCGGACAAGTGGACACTGGCTCCTGATGTTGGACTCCTCTTCACTGGAGATTAGTTAAGGACTATCCAGTAACAGAAGCAAAAGAGTTGTGTGGAGGGGTGGAATGTCTGTGGAATGTGCGAAAGAGAGTGAGCGAAAAACGAAGCGTGAAAATGCGCGGAAGGCTAGCGATTTCACCATGTGCGCTGGACTGAGCTAATGTGAAACTGATATGAAAGAAAGATTCCATAATAATTTTCATCAAACCGTGTGGTTGATAGCTGTAATAAGCTTCCAAGAAACGTCATTGAAGCATCCACAGTGGATACCTTCAAAAAGAGACTGGACAAGTTTTTAGAAACAGACCAATGATTATATTTATATAAACTTTTTTTATTTTTCTTCTGTCACAGCAATCACCTTTTCATTCTGTTTTTTTTTTAAATATATACATGATTGTGTCGTTAAATTGTTGATGTTACTTGTTAATTACTATTAATGAGCCTGGGGCCGCGTCGCATATATGCGACGGAGCGCGACTGTCCCCAGGGGTCGCGTCGCATATATGCGACGGGCACAAAATAAATTGTTTATCGACGGCCGCGTATCGAATTTGAAAAACGTAATTTTTTCCCAATAGAGAAATCCTGTTGTGACCTGTCGTTCCATTTTCAACTCAAAAACATCACGGATTATATTTTAAATCAACAATCAAAACAGAAGTTTTTCTGCCGTCAGAATCGTTAGAATTGAATTGTTGTAGATGGCGCCCAGATCGCGTGTACCGCAATCGAAATTCAAATATTCCATCGTCAAGGTCACGCGTAATGTGCGCGGGAAATACGATTTATTTTTTTCGATTTTCGATTTATTTGTACACGTATATACAAATATATACGATATGTTTTGCGATATTTGTCAGTTTTTGTTGGTTTATGATTCAATTGAACACTAATAGTGATTTATTAACAAAAATACACGCAATTTTGTTGCGTTTATTTGAAATATGTGTGTGTGTAAAAGTGTATCATATTTATGTTTTATGAGTGCGATGTCCCCGTCGTGTGCCGTGCCGTGCAACAAAATATACCACACAGAAGACGATTATTATTATTAATAGTAGTGTTGTCTCTAATAAACAAATAAAAAATAATTATTATTTTTCAGAAAATGTTGCGCTGGCAACATTATGGAAATTCAAAAAAAGATTATTTTTTTTAATTAAATGATAAAAAAATCATTGCATTTCGACACTTACGATAAAATAATATGAATATGTGTGTGTTTTTTTAATATACGCATGTTTTCATGGTTTTTTCGTAAAAAGAAAAATCACAAAAAATTCAGAAAATTTCCGGCCCTTGCCTATATGTTACTTTTGAATTTTTTAGGCCCTCAACAAGTTAAATTATTAATTAATTTTCAGTGTTTTCATTTGCCTCCCACAGCCACGTCCCGTGACAACAAAATAAAATATATGGTGAGAAGGACCTTCTGGATCACCATCCACTGTAGAGGCCGACAGATGAAACCTTCCTTTGTGAGCGATCGCCTGGGACCACACGCTGGAGGTGGAGTCTTCCTATTTGCGGTCCCGGAGTTGTATTGCCCGTGACACACACCTCGCCAGTATGCTGGTTTAGTGGATATCAAAAAAAATTGAAAGTCGTACAATATTTATTAATTTCAAAATAATTTAATTTTGTGCAAATCAGCAAAATACAATTCAATAAATGATTAATTCTTATTTATAATAATAACAAACAGTTTGTATTAAAATAATACAACAATTTCGTTCCGAACAAACTCGTTTCAAGTATAATTAATTTAAAGTTCAGTTTACTGTTCAGACTGTTCCGATGCAAATGTAATTTTATTTACAAATCATAGATTCAGACCGAGACTTATCACAGGGCAAATTGATTATCATATAAACATCTTAAACTAAATAACTTTAATGAAGCACCTAAAATTGTAATTCCAGCAAGTTACGGACGTTACGGACCGACAGACAATAAAATTAATTTATATAGATAGCCGTCCTCAAAACCTATACGTGAAGTTGCTTCACTGGCCGCGATGCGACTACCATAGCATGGCATTGCAGCAAGCAGACAACGCGCAGTGGCCTCCATTAGCTGCAAATCGCTCACCACAGCCGCCCGTCTCGCCGGTCATTGGCATCTACCATCGCCGACAGATGATTGTAGACACCGATGGCCGCGTGACAGCCACTATCAGCCACAAAGCGGCTACCATAGCCGACTACAATGAGCATCTATTAGCGGCAATTTCAAGAAAGGAACATTCCAAAATACGAGCAGTATAAGAAAGAAGTCAAATCCTTGATTTCGTACAACAATGTATTGTGACATTGCCCACATGTCTCAAATGGTTACTGTATAAAAAAAATACTACTTCTATATGGTTTCTGCTTTTGTACTTTGATTTGGCTTGTAAATACTCCTCCCATAAACTCGAGCTTTGGCTCATATATTATAGGGAGGATAATGTTTTAACGTAGAATCAACTTAATATAAAAAACATTTTTTTGTATCTACTCTACAAATAAATATAATAATAATTATTATTATTGTTTATATTTTAGGCAGGGTAAACCACCCTAATCCTGGCAGTTCTCAAATTATTGGTACTTTCGACTTTAAATACCAAATATAAGTATTGCAAGGATCAAAACCACATAGAAATATCAAAATGTTGAAACTATATTTTTCTTTCTGGTAACACTAAAAATATAAACTCTGTGTTATTTGCGGTGTCTACCATCTGCGTCGGCATCTCCATACAACTTACTGAATTGTATGAAAAACCGTTAAAAATTGGAAAAATTATAAAAAATTTTTAACGAAAATTTAATGGATCTCTTTGATCGTCGCCACGAGTCCGCTTGCAAAGTTTCAGCTCAGCTCAGTTTCAGCATTTTCAAAAATTTTGAAAATGTCGATTGGATCACGGTAAAAGGGTTAAAAATCGATCCAAAGTTTTCGCCAAGCAAGCAAGCAGACGCTATGAGTTAAAAGAAAGGGAGTAAAAAGAAGTCATATTGAAATAAATTGTTATGGTTAGAGTGCTAATCATTTTTCATTAATTATTTATAAATTTCCTAATGTGTTAATTTATTTACACAAAACCATTTACCAGATTTTCAAGGCAAATGATTATAAACTCAAATTTATAAAATATTATTTATTTATGCTAAAATTAAGTGAGCCAATAAATGGTTGCCATAATTGTATTTTTCTCAATATTCGCACAGGGTGACAAAAATAAGATAAAATATTAAAAAAATGCACTATTGAGAAAAAACAATAAATTAGTGATACCAGAATCAAAACGTATAAAAGTATTTTCCGACATAAGGGAGCGTTCATAAACCACGTGGTTGCATTTTGAACTCATTTGAAGCTCTCCATCCCCCCATGTAGCCCTAACGTGGCTTTTGATTTGTTCCTCCTGCTCCCCCGGGTGGAACGTAGTTTTTTCCTATCAACTCCTAAAGAAATTGAGCTGTTTTATCTTACCTTTTTGTTGCTGCTGTGCTGTTTAGTCTTCTGTATTTTAAAATTATTGATTATGTGCAAACCGATCTGCGCAGATTTATCTATAGCGCATTCTGTCTTTTTAATTGTGGCTAATTAATTAAAGAATTACGAATCTCTGACCCCCCCTCCCTTCCCCTCACGCAGCCCAGCATTCTACCTAACTCCCTCCCCCTTTATCAGGCCACGTGGCTTATGGACGCTTCCTAAAAGGAAACTTAAAAAAAAACCTAAAAGAAAACACCAATGATGCTATTTTTGATAAAGTTTCGTCAAGTTACAAAAAGACATATTCACTTCCTTTAGATAACTAAGAAATAATATTGAAAATCCATTTACTGCCATCTTTTAAAATAATATTCCTGTTTTTTTATAAAATAAAGTACATAGGATATATTTCTTTATATGAATATGTTTTCGTTTATCATGTCATATTTTTTTATATATACCCTTCCCCACGCCCGTTGGTCAAGGGGGCGCGCGGTGACCTACCCGATTAGATTGATAAATTTTGTATTTAAGTTAGTTATTATCTATACCTGCTCCTCTCAAAACTATAGTAGTAATTTAATAACTCATATTGTGTGTGTATTACAAAGTAAAGTAAAACATATTTTAAATTATTATGTTGCACCACGAATTACCTGCCAAATCTTTCAACGATATTAAGGGGTTACGTGTAGTCAGGATTTTTAAAAATTCGATTTTTTTTTGTTTTTTCTTAAAGAAAAATGTTTCAAAAATATTGTGTGAAAATATCAACTCGATCCGGTTATTAGTTTTAAAGACATCCAACGATAACTGTAGGGCCCTCTGCTGCCGCCCGTACTGACACGCGGACGGTACAAGAGCCGGCCGGGCTGACAAACGGGGCGACTGCTACGGAACGCGGTTTTTACCTGATTAATTCTAAGAATAATGTACGAAATTTCTTTTATACTTCTACTTTTGGACATAAGATCCCTTAGGCTAACTGAGATTTGATTTAGTGTTAGTATTTCAGTGGCAGTCGATAGGTAGTTGTGCGTGTATTATAATCATTTTCAAAAATATATAATGAGACGTCATGAAGGTATGCAAGGAATACTAATGATTGCCAATGCATGGGATTAAATTATGGACCTTATGTACACCGGTATGCTGAATAACTCGATATAGAGCGCATAAAGATTGCTAATCAACGTGCAAATCAGGTCACTCGAGAAGGCAAAATGAGACGTAGATAAAAAAAAATCGACATATTGGAGGCTTACACATTGGCAGAAGATGTACTATATGTACCAGAAATAGACGACTCTACGTAAGTAATTTTTAAAATTTTATTTATATTAATTATTTATGCATAAAAATTTAAATGCGTTTTTCTCAAAATAACGTTTTCAAAAACGGTGTCCACGATATTTTAAAAACTACTCGACAGATTTAAATGAAATTTTAGGCATTAAAAACTTGTGCTTAATCGAAGGATTTTTTTTTTGAGTTATACTTTTTTTTATAAATAATAAATGAGTGATTTTTTCCCTTAAAATTCATAATTAAGCTTTCAAAGACCGCCATTTAGCTAAATTTGAAAAAAAATAAAAAAGCTTCTATTTAGCACAAGATAAACTACTAATTTATTTTTGTTTCATTAAATTTAGATAAACCACTAAGGGCCGGTTTTTTCAAGTTGGATTAAAGTAAGCGTTCTTTTAAACTATAGATTTTTACGTTCTCCACCAATCAGACGATCCGTTTTCGTAAAAATCTATTCTTTGATCGAACTTGAAACAACCGGGCCTAAGAAGCACTGATGGACACCGCGAGGCACTATTTGCAAAACAGGGGTCATTAATCGAGCTTCTATCGTGGTCCAGTATTAATAATTTCATTTGAAATTTTCGGTTTAGTAACTTAAAATATAGTGTAAAACGTTGGTATTATGTATTGAATCAAAACATTAAACTGTTCAAAAAAAATTTTTGAAAATGTCTATTTTTTTGGGTCTCTGACTACACGTAACCCCGTAAAGAGGCTAGTACGGCAAAAATGTATAAAAACTACACATTAAATACAGAATCTCACATCTCAGAACATATATTTCAATCAAAAATGCTTAAAAAATAATATTGTACCTAAATATGTTAGTGTCAAAATCAAAAATAATAAGAGCAAAACAGCCTTAAAAGTTTTAAAAAGTGCACAAAATCAGTGGAGTAAGGAAGAAATCAAAACTTTTTTCATAATTCGGAATAATATTAAAATGCAATTAAAATTATTACATACCGAATCAGTGCATATTTCGCATCGTAGAATGGGACCTGCTCGATGATAAAGTGAGACATATCTCAAGTATCGAATCTTTTAAAAAGAAATGTAAACTGCATAAAAAAAATTACAAATTTAATTCGTTTGAAACAGAATATGAATACTAATTTTAATCATGCTAATCTTATCCAACAAAAAAACCCCCAAAAATTCAATGAACGTGTTACAAACCTTTCAAAACATAAATTTACACTCAAAGAAATTAAGTTTTTAAATAACGGCCTTAAATATAATGTATGATGACAGACGTCTCGCCACCATCGCACGCGGGTCGGATATTAGAAAGAAAGATTTTCCTTTCCAATCGCCGCCGATTAATGATTGACAGTAAATGACACCCGAGATACACTGGGCCAAAGCTAACTACGACACAGTGGACAAATTGTACTTGCGGTTTCCTGGTAGATCGGGTGCCGCTTCAATCGAGATTCTCCCGGCTTCGTCGAATCCGGAACAGTTGGTGTGTCTGGAGGCTAGATTGAACTGGTGTTGAACACACACGAAGAGGGATGTCGGTTCTCATCGAAAAACGATACCTGATACGCATTTCAACTGTTACTGCGCAGATCCTGGCTAGCGATTGGCGCACAACACATCGGGCTCCAGCCCAACCAATCAAATCTTGGCACCGCGGGCGGCGATTACGAAACATATAATATTAAAAATAATAGTGAAAAAGTGTTAATACAATTAGCTGTGGATACAGGTGCTGCTCTGAAGAACGAAAAACCAATTAAATTTAAGTGTGCAGAAAAAAGTGTGCCTGTTGAAAAAAGTGAACACATGTGAATCAAAAAGTGTCGTACGTGAACCATTGTGAATAACATTCTTTTTTTTTAGAGTGTTTCTAAACACTCTAAATTCTGACAAGATCGAATAAAGGCAACAGCATCGTAATTCTGAATAAAATGGACTATTTTAACGACGTCAATGATTTTCTTTTAGATGATAATTTTATTATTCTTAAAACTAACCCCACATGTAAATTTAAAATATTTTTTTTACATTTATTAGAGACACTAAGGGCCGGTTGTTTCAAGTTGGATTAAAGTAAGCGTTATTTTAAAGCATAGATTTTTACGTTCTCCACCAATCAGACGATCCGTTTTCGTAAAAATCTATGCTTGAATCGACCGCTTACTTTGATCGAACTTGAAACAACCGGGCCTAACAGGATAATAGGTAAGGTTGGGGGGCCAGCTTTGGCCACTTTAAGATATTTTTTTGCCAACTGTGCATTACTACAAACTCAAGAATAGTCAGAAATATTTTTTTGAAATTTCCCCATATAGCACATAAATTACTCTTTTGAAAATGTAGAAAAAAAAAATTTAATATAATTTAAAATAGAAACATCAAACTTGAAATGTGTCCAAATGTGCCAGTTCTGCCCACTTTTTGTCTAGTTTTGGCCATGTCATTGTGCCAGTTCTGGCCACTTCAGTTTTTAAAAGGTTTCTTAATATTTAGAATAAAAATAAAACAAGATAGGTAAGTAACAATAGGAAAATTATGAATTTTATTATAATTATGATCTTGTCGTGCCAATAGCTAAAGAATGAGGTAACTTTTAATATCACACAATACCCGGACAGATCAATTTGAAAAGATAAGAAAGAATTTTCTGCTTGCAGTTTTCTGGGTCCATGTGTATCTGACCTCTCTGGCCGACATTACGGATCTCATTGCAGGGTCCATCATTAGGGCTGGTGATAGAACCTGCAATGAGATCCGAAACGTCGGCCAGAGAGGTCAGATATACATGGCAGAATATCTCAAAAAATTACACGCAGTAGATTCTGAATGGCCGTGAAAATCTGAGAACATTTTTAGAAAGAAATTTAGTCCCTTTGTGGAGGCGGGTAATGACATTATCATTTTAATACTATTTTCTGCAACAGATTCCAGATTAAGTATATGTGGCTTAACAAATGAATTAGGTACTCTTCATTTTTTCCTGAGATAAGTTATTTCATAGCCATTATCATTGTCTTTCGACGCAACAGGGTACAATATTTTTAGTACTTTTTAATTTTACTAATGCGTAGTCTCCTTCTTTTGGCCTTCTTTCTAATTCTTCATTTTCCGAATATCTTTATGTTTAGGTTTTCACGGCTGCTCAGAATCTTTTGGTTTGTATCTTCTGGGATATTATGCTGTGTTTTTACGAGCTTTTTTTTTTGTTTAAAGTGCCAGCTTTTTTATTCATTCTATCTTTTCTTAGTTGTTTTTCTCTTCCTTTTTTTCCATTTCTGCTTCGTTAACTGCCATTATAGAACTTGCCAGAAGAAATATACTCACTCTCCTTTACGCATAGTATTACTACTTTTTTCTTTGGCCAGACTACACTTATATTAACTAATATATGGCCTCGGCGGTTGTAATAATAATAATTTGTGAAGTAGAGCTAACAGAAATATAGTTACGAGGCATAAATTGTCAGATGATTTTGCTTGAGTGGACAATTCATTCTGAACATCATTTGTTGAAGCTGCAAATGAATTTATTTTTGGAATGGGTCTTCTTGAACTGGTACTTTTTGCAGAACATTAATTATTGTATCCACTGTTGTAGTTGAATTTAAATCAATGGTTGATGCATCAAAGGACAACATGGATTCAGTAAAGGCCGCTCGGTTGAGACAAATCTGATGGTCTTCACAAATTACGTCACGGAAGCTCTGGACGCAAGACATCAGGTAGACTGTTCATATAATGACTTCGCCAAAGCCTTTGATACAGTCAACCATGATGTCTTATTGAAAAGATTGTATGAGATTGGTTTCTCGGATGGTATGCTAAAATTAATGGCGAGCTACCCCCAAAATAGGAAGCAATACGTTTTTACGGCCTATTCGCGTCAGAGTGCTTCTTTACCTTCTCAGGTGTCCCACAAGGATCTAACCTGGGTCCATTGTTGTTTTCGATTTTTATCAATAATATAAAAAATGTAATTTTAAACTCGCGCTTTCTGTTATTTGCGGATGACTTAAAGCATTTCTTAAAGGTGTCAACTTTGGACGATTTTCATCTTCTCCAAGCAGATATATCAAATATATGTGAATGGGGAAGACGAAATAAACTTTTGTTTAATGATTCCAAGTGTTCGGTTACATCCTTTACTAGGGCCCAAAAAACTCTATTTTTTCGCTACAAAATGAACGACCAAAATCTGACAAGAACATCGAATGTTAAAGATCTAGGTGTTAGATTTGTAAGCAACCTAACATTTCACGATCACATAGAGACGATCAGTGATAATGCTTTGAGAATGTTAGGATTTGTTCTGCGTTCTGCCAAGGTTTTCGAGAATACCCGCGTGCTGAGAACTCTTTACTACTAGGATAACTAACTATCATGAAAGATAAACTTATTTACAGTGTGTACCAGATCTAGCAGCAGAAACTTGTCCGGTAGATTCCTGCCTATGTTATGAGTCGAAAATATTCAAGCAACCATGACCTATTGGTCATTGGGGTGGAGTGAATTTTTTTTTTTAATTCTTACTATGGCATACCCACAAAAAGCTGCGTGATAGGCACAATAAGCAAATGCGATAATATTTTTTGTCTAGGTTTACATTTAAAGGTGCCCCCGTTAGGACAAAACTTATCAATGTTCGTTACTGCAAAACCAAATGCTAAACTTTACATAAATCGTAGAAATAGTTTTTCTTTTGTTTTTGAACGCACCAAATTATTAAATAACTGTCAAATGTGACAGTTATTGAGTCAACCTTCAGTCAGTAAGCGTTCTCGGGGGAAAGTAGAGTTTGTTTTATTGTTAATGACCTTGTGATTTAAGAACATCGTTTTAAAATATTTGGTAAGTAAAATAAGTAATTATGATGGTATTTATTAAATTCATTGTTTTTAGTAAGAATTTCATGAATTTCATTTGGTTCCATTTTTGTTGTTTACAGTTAAAATGACTCTCAAGTTGCGACTCGTCAAATGATAAAATGTCCCATGTTTGGCGACCCCGAAATATTATCCTCTTCTCAATTACCGACTTACTTTGATGTTATGAAATACTATCTTTTGATCAAGCATGAGTTGAAGCCAG
Organism: Agrypnia vestita; assembly: GCA_016648135.1. Classification (NCBI taxonomy): domain Eukaryota; kingdom Metazoa; phylum Arthropoda; class Insecta; order Trichoptera; family Phryganeidae; genus Agrypnia; species Agrypnia vestita. The sequence goes on from JADDOH010002206.1 coordinate 19,523, forward strand.
AAAAATCATCTAAAGAACCGACTGTTCAAGAAATCTCAGAAAGAGTTGCGACTCGTGTCTTAAAAATATGGCATAAATCCTCGCTTCCAACAGTTAGTTTAAATAGAGTATTACAAATTATTAGAGCTTACCACGAAAAATATAGAAAGTTAATGAAACCGTTCAAAGAACGTCAAAGCAGTAAAAATTATAAAGAAAAGTAGATTCCAAAAAATTATTCAACATTAGTAGCTGCAAATGTGTAATAGTTGTCGATTGTACGTGTGAAAAAAGAAGTTGTATACCGAAAGAGGAAATTAATTTCTTAATAGATCAGAGAACTACGAGAAAAATGATTATAGGAGGCATTGATGTAACCTCAACAAAAAAAATACAGAAAAAACAAGAACGAAAAGAAATTGAGTCATCTCGTTTGAAGCAGCAACAAAATTATGAAAAACCTTCTTGTTCTCATTATGAAGCTGATGTTATTAGTATTAGTAGCAGCAACACTGGCAGCAGCAGCAGTTTTTCTGATAATTCACCTTTACCGGCGCCTTCACCTAACCAAGAACAGAACAAGATGTTGCTGAGCCGCCTCCTAAACAGATGCGTATAAATCTCCCATCTTTAGCTCTTGCCTGCGATCGTACTAGAGTTTCTGATAGGTCTGCCGCTATTATAGCTTCTGCTGTCCTGAAAGACGTTGGCATTATTACGCCAAGTGACCAAAGTAGTGTGATAGATCATTCGAAGGTTCGACGGGAAAGAGCAAAGAAAAGATCTGCTTTACAAGACTTGAGCCGCAATCAACCAATGCCTGGTCTTTACTTTGATGGTAGAAAAGACAAAACGTTGGTAACAGTCAAGAAAGGAGATAAATGATATAGAAAACGGCAAATAGATCATTACGTCATTGTGCCAGAACCAGATAGTGTTTTCTTTGGTCATATCACGGTCCAGACAGGAACAGCTAGAGCAATCAAAGATAGTATTATAAAATATTTAAATAATAAATCGGTTGACTTGAGTGTGTTATCTGTAGTGTGCTGTGATGGTACGGTAGGGTACGGTAGTAAATACTGGATCTAAAGGCGGTGTCATTAGACTGTTAGAGGAAGAGATAAATAAACCGTTACAATGGTTTATCTGTACCCTTCATTCGAATGAATTACCACTACGACACCTTACATTTGGATGGTCAAACTATAGGACTTCAATGTTTTTCAGGGCCAATAGGATCTGAACTGCAACAATGTGAAAAAAAGCCAGTTGTGAAATTTGCCGCTATACCCACGCCGCTTCCTGTTATTGCTAAAGATCTAAGCACCGATCAAACATATCTACTTGACATAATGACTGCCACTGGTATTTTCCCTTCTGACATGGCAAATAGAGAACCCGGTTCACTGAACCAGGTGGCTAACGACTGCGAACAGGATCTTACGATTATATGTCACAAAGACTAATCCGGAAGAGAATCTTCTTATATTAGACAATTTTGTGATGAAAGTTTATGGACGAACGTGGTTTCAAATCAAATGCAATCCTTCGTGTGTAAATGGAGCACAGCTTTGTGGTTTACAATTAATTGTAGTCGCTATTTAAACGATAATTTAAAGAAAGTGATTGATCCAGTTATACAAAGAAATTAATATTTTGGTCATCCAGAAAATGTTCTTATAGCCATGCTTGCAGATGACAACAAAGTGATACGGCAACTGGCCTGCCAACGTATTCTGAATGCAAGGTCGGAGAAAGTCGCAGGAATCCGAAAATTCAAAGTTCCATCATTTAATTTCAATGCTTCCCATTATACCGATATCATTGTTTGGCACGATAATCAAATTACTGTTACTATGCCATCTATAACTAAAAGTTTATATACTGAAGCTTAAAAGAAATTGTAGAAAGTGGTCTTGAACGAAAAATAATATAGCACTCTTTCCCTGTCAAACTCAAGCCGAGTACCGTTGCATCAAGCTCGTAACTGAAGCTTCAGGTGCTGTATGTGGAGAGGAAAACCGTGATGGTTTTATCAGGGCCAGACTGTCATCACGTCAGATGATGCCTTTTTATAATACCAAATGTGAATTTTTTACTTAATTTGCCTATTTTATAACAATTTTTAATAAATATTTCATGAATATGAATCGCGTTTGTTTGCAAATATCTTGATTTATTTTTGATTTAAGAGGCTTTGGGGCACCATAAACCCTAAATTTTATATGTTTTTTTTATAATTAAATAAAAATATGTGTTTCAAATAACATGAAAAATACTATTCCAATAGATTATTAAGGTTTTTATACATCTTATTGAGGCTGTCAAAAATAGACGAAATAATACTTTTTATAAAAATTATTTTGAGCTGGGGCACCTCAAACCGTTATAATATGTTAAATTTTATTTAACATTCTTCATTTACTCATCCATAGGCAACTTTTTACTACAATGCTATTACAAAAATAGAAAAAAAATATATTCTCCATACATTTTCACTCCACCCTAATGACCAACCATGAAAAATTCATTCGCTTCAATACAAGTCGAATTAAATGATAAAAACCTTGCAAAAATTAAAAATATTTTTTTAGAAGGTTTTTATCATTTTATTTATGTTGCATTGAGGTGAATGAATTTTTCATAATCGATATAAGTTATTGTTGTGATAGTTCTTCTTTTTACAAAATGTCAGAAATATTGAAAAAAATGCATATTTCCATAACTATTGATATTAGGTCATGGTTGCTTGAACATTACAGACTCACTTGCTCTGGTACAGCCTGTATAATTTATTTAATTTATTTATTTATTTGACGACAAATAAACACTGTTTTCTTTGCTGTTTAAACGTCGAAAATGTATCGGAAACTCTGTATTTGCGCACATAAATGCACAGCCAGAAAATAAACCAATTAAAAATATTAACAAACATTAAAGAACAAATTATGTTTCGGCATTTTCCTGCGGCACACAGACTAGGATTCGGCGAATCTAGCGGAAAAAACGGGTTGAAAGTCAATAGAATAACATGCACTTTATCCACTCGCAACCTCTAAATCATCTAGTCTATTATCTATTCCGTTTTTATGAATATTACTAACTCCTGAGCTATTATCGTACTAACTCCTGGTAAAAGAGCACTTGCGTTGTTTAAAAAGGAGTGGGTTTTCAGAATTTGTAAACCATTAAATTGAATAAGACCACACGTTCGATAATAGCTCAGCAGTTAGTATTATTCATGAAAACGGAATAGGTAATAGACTAGATAATTTAGAGGCATTAGAGATAAGAAAAGCCGTTAATTTAAATCATAAAATAATTAATAATAAAAAAAAAATTGTCATATATTTTCCCTCTTAATAATAATATTCCCTGTATAATCCCACCCCCTGCCCCCACTATTGGCACTCCTTCCTTTCACCTTTCACACTAGTATATAAGCGCATAATTTTTGTATGTTTAGATAGTTAAGATCCGTGAAGAAACTGATAGTAGCGAAACCTGGTTGGATTTTTAATAAATATAAGTGGTGTATAACAAAGTTATTTTTATTTATTTAATTATAATATCATTCATTTTCGTTTCATCAAATTCTCCTACAAGATGCCTGGCACGATCAATAAAATACACAATTTAGTTGTAGATATATTACAAACGTAACACATTTTTTATTGATTTTGTTAACATAGATATACATATTTAGATATACATAAATCATGATTTATTATTATTTTGCTTTAATACTTTTTACTAATAATAATTTTTCTTGACTAAATAAATATTTGAACATGTTTAATTTTAAAAAAATTATATGTAAACACTTTCATGTAACTACACTACATTTAAGATGAGATATTATCTCATTATCTGGAAGCTTCAAAGTACAGAGAAACTAAATTTATTTGAAGTACACAAATAGTTTTCTGAAGTCTGAAAATACAGGGAGACCAACTTTGATGTGAGGAACCTACAGATATATTTTTTGATACCTGAGCATACATGGAAATTAAGCTCACTATTTGATGTAAACATATATTATTCTGAATACTAGAAATGCAGAGAGGTCAGGTTTTCTACTATATTTATTTTTTTAATTAAAATATATACGAGAGGCTGAAAATATGTCATATCAATACTTTTACTATTTTCAAAGTAGACTTAAGCATTTGTACCTACTAATGCTGTTAACTTAATTGTATTTGAATTATGAATGTACATATGATAACAAAATCATTAAGTGCTTGTCAGTAGAATATTGAAAAATCATTTTGTTTATATAGTGAGAAATAAATGCCTAAACATTTTTAAATGATACCTACTTATTGCTAAAAAATATGTAAAAATACTAAGGTGTTTGGGGAATTTGAACGCGGACAAATAAGATTATCTTACAATTCGTTAAATCTTGCAACATTTTCTCTAGCTGAGCATTTTGCATTTTACATCCAAAAAATCTTTTTTATTCTTATAAGTTTTTCTCTATATATTGAAGTTCCAATTACTGTTTTTATAAAAGTTGTTGAGTAGAGGAAGGAAAATATGAAGTACGATATGAAAATATTTTAAGTTCTTTCAAAAAATTATTATTACGTCAGAGAGTGTATTATCATGAGAATTAAGAAATAATACAAGTCTTAACAATAATTTGATTTTTTTCTATAAAAATATCCAAAACTTAACTCAGCACTGAATTACTTTGTATTTTCAGAAAAAAATAGGGCACTTATATCCAGAGTTAAGGTACATGTTTTAGGTCCAATGTTTTGAGTTATCCGTTTATTAATTACCCCAAAATTAACTTTGCGGTGGAAAAAGAGTTTAAAGGAATGATAAAAAAATGAATTTGCATATTTTTTCAAGAGAATTATTAGTAGTTGGAATCATTTTTGAGATTTAACCCATGCGCCAAGTAACATTATTATATTATTCAGAGAATGGAGGTAGCAAAAATAAAACCAGACTTCATGTTTAAAATATTATGGTTTGGGGATAAGAATATTAAGTTGCAATTAAAATATAATTGTTACGTTCAAAATGTTATTCAATTTTTCTTAATTTATCGACAATTTAAATAAAACTTGCGACTTTTGGGTGGCAAATTAATTAAATAACTTATAACTAAATATACAGAAACACATTTAGTAGTTTAAGATCAATGTAGTATTACATAATGTTCTTTCACATTTTTAAATGAGATATAATTGAAACAACAATGATTTTTGGATGATACGTCATACAAGTCATACAAGTTAGATTTAGATTAACCTAATTTTTGTAAATTCTTTAGCTAAAATATTATATTCTTCTATTTTAATTAAAGAATAATATTTTAAACGTGTTTTATTGACATCAATAAATTGTTTGTATAATTCCTTCCTTTGAAATCATTACTTTAGTTATTAACCAATTACTAATTCATCCGTATTTTCTATATAATCACATAACATTAGTTTTCTTCACATAATTAGTATTTTATAAAAGTAAAATTTGGTATAATAATATATTTTCTCAAACACATTTGTTAATATCAAATTATCATATTATCTTAAACATATATAAATATCAATTTTTTCAGAAACAACGATACAAAAATGGTCATGGATAAACCGAGCTCAGTCGGATCAGTGGGGTGGACTTATAGTGACATCTGCAATACATGAGATACTTATTGGATATAATATGTATTTTATATTACAAGAGTGACATTAGGGCTGGTGGTCCATAGATCTACTTTAATGTTAGGCGTCAATCTAAAAAGCCCAGACCAGTTCACTGTCTCCAGCGAGCAGTTTCCTGGGATTTGATGATTCTCATACGAAATTATAAGGAACTTTTACAAAGCTGCATATTTTTGATAACGGTCCAGCAGTTACTCTCCATATTTTGAATAGTAAATGAAGAATACAGGACTTCTGAAAATATCTAAAAAAAATATGGAGCTGATAGCGCTGGAAATGAAAATATTGAATATTAATTGACTAAGTTATCGAGGAAATACATAACTAAGGACTCGTAAGATATACATTGAACTTGCGAGGAAGCCACGAAGATTATGATGATGGATTAATTAGGGAATTTGTCAGTAGGGGATGTAGCATGAAAACAGTTAAAAATATTTATACGTTTATTCGATTGTGCGCGTATTAAAAACATTATAATACATTACAAATGTAAAGCGGATATTATTTTTATTGTCCATTTTAAACGTCAAACAGCTGCAGTCGCTTACAGTATGAATGTAGTGCTGTCAGTTACAGTATAAATGTTGTGTTGTCAATTACAGCTTGAATGTTGTGCTATCAGTTACCCCATGAAGTTGTGCGGCCTAACCGGCCGAGCATGTTGACCTGTCGGAGATGTTTAAAGATTCAAAACGACGTAAAGCAAAATAAGATTCACAGTATGATGATGAACCTTATCTTGAGGTCAATTAGTGAGTTTTTAAGTAAAATATTTTTTAATATTAAGGTAAGTCTGAAACCTACAAATAATGATCATTTTAAAAATATAAAGTTGTTTCGCTGAGTGGGTCAGTCTTCTTTTATATATAATACAAGGTTCGAAAACTTTTCTGGGTCGATTTTTTTAATGGACAATTTGATTTTTATTAATTAAGTCGAGGATGAATACAGTATCTAGTAAGGAGACAATTGTGGGGATAGGAGAGAATGGATAAATAAATTTGAATATTTTCGCGTACATACATACAAGCAAGCGTAAATGAATAATTATTACTACGGTTTATTACTCCCACTTTTACTATTAATTCCTTAAATATAAAAGTGATATAGGTACCTTCTCGTTTAATTACGATTCATTTTTTAGCTTTTCACTAAAAAAATATTTTCTTAAAGATTTCTCAATCCAAAGTTAAAGCTTTATTCCATTGCAAACTATACAACAAGCCAATTACATATTTTTATTAAAGCAGAGATAAATATCTATAATTATTTACTCAACATTTATTACATTACCTACTATATTCTACAGGATAATATCTTTCAAAACTATTCCTATCATGGTGGTTCTAATGTTTGCAAAAATTTAAAAACTGAAATAGTGCACGCGCGTGCGCAGTTTTATTTCTACTTGGAATACAACTGATTCCTGTATTCGGTTGTATTCCAACTGAATACAAGAATTGTTTGGATTTCGGCTGAATACAAGAATTATTCGCGAGTAAATGTGTGTACCTATTTGTGTATTATTTCCAATACGTGAATTTCTTTCATGTGTCGAAACATAACGCTTTCGGAGTAAGTAAAATGTGCTCTAACCAGAGTATTTATCACTTTTGCTTAATATTTTTTGACTGGTTTATATTTCAGAATTGGCCCGCTCATGAGTGATTTCTTATGATCAATATATTTTTAGTGGTACCTGACTATTATAGAGATCAACGCAATTTGTTTGTCAAAATTATTTTAGAAATCTGATTGTCATAAATCTCAGATAGAAGCAAGCGCATGTTGTACGGATTACAAATTTTTGTTTTGTTAATTTTGAACCACCTTGAAAATTAAATAATATGATTTTTATAATAAGCTTAGGAAGGCCAAAATTAAGATGGAGTGACAATGTCCTCAAAGACATCTCTGTCTTAGAGCTTCTGCAGAGAGCTGGCACTAAACCGAGATGAGTGGAGTTAGATTATTGAGGAGGCCAAGACCCACCAAGGGTTGTAGTACCAAGAATGATGATATGACTTTTTATTCATTATCAATACGATTATTACAAAAATAAAAATTTTAAATAAGTAATCAAGTATAGTCAAACAATGCGAGATTTACAATCTAAAATTCTAGTAATGTACGCAATTGATTAGGTAAAGTGAGAAGAATATTGTTTCTGTTTTGTTATCTAGACTCAAATCCGGGCTTAAGTCAGAAGTCAGGGAATTATTCCAAAAGGAAATATTGAAATAATAATATTGTTTGGGATAAAGTGTTTAAAAAAGTATAGTGATATCGTTATTACACGTAATAATATTTCATGTTATATTTGATTCAAATCGAACATACAGTAATACCCATATTTTTAAATTCGATTGTTACACACATTTCTTAAATGAAGTGTTTCAATTATACATAAACACTCATTAATAATATTGAAGACACATTAATGTGTCTTCAATACAAACGACAGCACAGCCAAGCGCGGATCCAGGGGGGGGGGTCACGGGGGTCATGACCCCCCCCTGGGCTGGGTCCAGGACCTAGGTGGACCACTAATTAAAATACTCACACTCACATTCAGTCACTGTTTTATTTTTCAGGTACGACTGCATTTTTAAGCAGAATACTGCAATCGAACTCGATTGATTTAAAAAAGCTGTGGACGCTATAAATGATACTATAAGTATTCTACAAAATAAAAGAGAAAATGCGGACGTAATTTACCGACAGCTTGTTGAAGAGGCTAAAAGAGTAGCTGAGCAGCTAGATGTAGAAATTAAATGTCCCTGAATAGTGTCAAGACAAATACATAGGGCCAATAACCAACCTGCTCGATCTGCTGAAGAGTATTTCCGCAGAGCCATATACATTAGGCTGTCCCGATAAATTTTTTTTAAACTTATCTTAACACAAGACCTCTCAAAACTTGCATAATTGAGCGTAGATTACCAAAATAATTTTAAAAATAAAATAAAACTATGTCTTTAGGATTCTACCGATCTACAAAGTTTTGAAAAATTGTCATTTTTATGGTGATATTTCGCTATCCTCAATTTGGCTCCTGAACTAAATACAAAAAAATATTTACTTTTTATTCTATTTAGGTGTAAATCATACATGACGTTTCGATTTGCATGCAACAACACGTCACCAGCAACTTCGAATTTGTTAGGTTTCAACCTGCAAATACCCTCAAGTTTGAACTTGTTTTGAGGACTTTCTTGACTTGCGAGTGTTTTCTTCGTAGCCAAAATAATTTTTATGCCATAAAAGTACCATGGCGATTGTTACAATAGTAAAAGCGGATTTAGTGATTTTTAAATAAGAAGTTCGAGGCGTAGTCAGACTACTTATGCTATGTTCGGACCATACAAAGAACTTGAGAATCAGCAGCTACCAACTGTAAGGGACGTCATTTAATTTATTTTATTTGTCAAGAACGACCTGAAATTCACGTATAATTGAAAAGATCCATCCAAATCAGATATATATGTGATTGTTTCCGAGGAGATCAACAATATTTGGGCCAAAACTTCGATTCCAGTTGCAACTAAGGAACGAGTTATTTAATTAGTGAAATCCAATTTCGAAAAGTATCTCAATTTGATAATACTATTGAAAATACCCCAAAAACAAACGAAATGATTGTTTTGAAAATAAACTGAAATATTTTTTAGTTATCTGAGAAACTTTTTGACGTTTCCGCTTGTAAATGCACTTCATTTGAATCTTGTTCGTGTCTAAAACCTAAGAAAGTTTACATCAATGAGAGAAGTTTTTGTTGGACCAAATAAATGATAGGAAAATGGTTATAAGCGGTTTTGATAAGAAAAAAACAGCTAGATTAATTAAACGACAGCAGAGATAAATTTTGGAGTCAATAAGGGTAACAAAAAAGTCGTGTTTTACTCAAGAAACCGATTCTGTCTCAGCAAATTGTGATGAAGATTCAGTGCGTGAATCTTCCCCAGAAACGTATCCGATAACAGAGGCATCCCCGACAAACTCGCCCTCGACAGAGACACCATTGCCTTTGCCGACAGTTGCTAAAATCTGTGATCGGTTTATCTACGCAATCTGCTGCTACTGTTGCTTCTGCGGTTTTGACTGACGTCGGCTTGGTTTCTATCGAAGATTTAACTCTGGTTATTGTAAAAGCCCGGAAGCTTCAAAAGATATTGTAGGTATTGTTATAAAAAGCATTTACTTTGATGGACGAAAAGACCATTGCAAAGAAGTTTTAGAAGACGACATCTCAATTTTAGCACAGCCTGGATAAATTTATTTGGGACACACAATACCAAAAGACGTGGCACTGCAAAGGGAATTCTTACTTCGATCACAACTTTAGGAAGGTAAATTTTAATACCTCTTGTGATTGTGTAGCTCAAATTTTTTTTTTCTCATACGTGGACGTACATCCCTCTTCTGGATTCAATAATAAGTGAGCTACAAGACCGTTTGTCTCTTGAAATACTTAATTTGTTTCAACTAAGCGTTTTCATGCCAAAAAGCGAATACAGTAATCAAGACATTGAAACTGTGAAACAACTAGCAACCGATTATACATTGTTACTAGATAATACTCCAGTTTCTGTCGTTGTAAACGAATATCAGCTGTGGATGGTGAAGTGGCAGCGGAGTCAGGACATACCGCAGTCGATTTCCGACCTTATTTTAAATTGCGATATTGATATATTGAAAGTACCTTTCCCTCAGGCCTAAAAACTCCAAAGTCAATGTCAGACCTTAAAAAGTGGTTAATAGATAACGACATTAGTTATTTATGAACTATATTAAGTGTTTTATTATGATAATGACTTTGAATAATTAGTGATGTTTATATTTATATATATTTCTCTTTCTTTTTCCTTAATTTTTGCTATTTATATTTTTAATTTGCTATTTTCTTATTTATTGCTCTTTTCTTAATTTGCTTAAAAATTTAATTAAATTTGTACTAAAAATTTCTTTTATGTTGTTTTTTGTACTAAATTGTTTTCGTTTTTTATCTCTTATGTTTATAAAGTGAATAATATTTTGTAATAGTGTAACTTACAATTGTAAAAATGAACCTACAGACAAACGACTTTTTAGTCGTTTTGTGGGACTAAATATTATAAAATGTAAAGAAAATAATTAGAAAAAAAAGATGTATCATAATATAATAACATTTTTATGTATTATGGCTACACTACCTGTTAGTGTAGCGACAGCGGAAAGATCTTTCTCTACGTTGCGAAGAATCAAATCGTGGCTAAGAGGTTCAATGGTTGAAGAACGTCTAACCGGACTGGCACTTCTCCACGTCCATAAAAACGTATCCATTGGAGTAGATGAAGTGATAACGCGTTTCGGGAGAAGACGTAAAAGAAAAATTGATTTTGTTATTTAAATATAGGTTGGTATTTTTAAGTACAGTAGGTACTTACATTTATTAATAAAATACCTACGTTTTACTTGTAAGTATCTATTATTATCAAAATTAATTCATAACTTCTTGTGACTTGACCACGACTATGTGACCCCCCCCTGGCGCCAAAGCTGGATCCGCCCTTGAGCACAGCACATTATATACAATACTCGTGATTAATATCTTACACTATCCTGGTTAGAGTTTGCTGAGGTATCAGCCGGAATACATACGGCATGATGTATTCCTGTTTTCCTGACTACCCAGAAAATTCCGAATTAACTATTAATAGACTCTGAAAACATTTTTTATATACATGGGAATGAGATTTTTTTTCTTTTGAATGAAACATTTATTTATTTTCCCAGACAATAAAAATATAATAGATTTTAATAATAATTAAACCCTACCGAATAATAACAACAAAACATATAGAATTTACAGAGAAGCAATATATATATATATATTTTTAAATATATATACATATATATAAAAATAAAAATAACATGAATTGCCGGGACGATGCAATCCAAATCCCCAATGCTAATACTTGGAAATCCATACTTAATGACTAAAAACTTTTCTAAATTAACCTCTAATAATCTGATTCCAAGAACCGACGCAGTAAATACAAACAATATAAATAACAATAACGGGGTTTCCAACCATAATAGAAGAATTATCAGGTCCCAGACACACTTCATAGATGGGTACACAAATTAAACTCCTTAGATGGGTACACAAAGCAAAAAATTAGCTTCATATTAAGTTTCACTCGGATCTCGGCTTCTGGAGTGAACAGGTTAGCTCGCCACCAATTCAAAACAGAACTCGAAATACCTTTGACAATGGACAGTGCTGTCTGTCGGAAACGTTGGGTGTATAAAAACAGTCTTTCTCAGGACTACAATACGCGGTTTACCCTAGAAAAGAATGCTTCATATTAATATATATATATATATATAATATATACATAATATTATATCTAGAGATATATATATATGGGTAAACCTTACTCGTCGGATAAAATTTAAATATTTATCAGATTAAACTACACGATATTACAATGCCACATAGAGTATTATTATTTTTAATTTAATCTGGCAACTAGAAAGGGGATTATGATGATTAGCTTAAGAACAAATATTTTTTTACACATAACCTATTATGTATTATATACAGTTATATGTGTTAATAGATTTGCAGTGTACAATCTGAACCTTTATAAACACCAAAGCCAGACATGTGCCATAAAGTATCATGAAACTAATTTAATTTCTTATGATAATTCACCAGGGAAGTATTGATGATATGTCGAATTATCGGAATTTTTTTCAAAACAATCACATCTACACTTTCGGGAGTACTATTTGGGTAAAGGTTGTTCCTTATATAAGTAACAACAAATGGATTCTAGAGATAGTTTCAAGTCACGGAATTCATGATATTTCCATCTGGTCCAAGTTGTGATCTTTTCATTTCAACATAGCCTACAACACTTTTAAAATTGAAATTGCCAGCATTTAGGGGACTTTTTTTACTAAAATTTTGACAAGTCAAAGTTTTTCAATTCGCGGTGGGATTATTATGACGGATATTGAATTTAACCCAAAAGTGTCTTAGTGTGTATATCGACCATCAGATGTCGAATTCCAAATGTTCACACAAGTTAAAAAATTGGAGAGATGATGCACTTTCAAAATGTACCTAGCCACAAACAGAACTTCCAACAGAACATATCTTATAGTTGCTGAGCTCTCCAGCTATAGACTGTAAAGTCTTATTGTGCATCACTAAATATCGTGTAATAATTGTACATAAAACATTTTGTGCATTTACCATTAGCTTAATTATGTGACGATTTTTAAATTTTTAAATTTTTAAATTCAAAATTTTTTTTCCGTTTATTTGCAATTTTTTTGCGTTTATTTGCAATTCTTTTGCATTTTTCTGTTTATTTGCAATTGCAATTTTTTTGCGTTTATTTGCAATTCTTTTGCATTTTTCTGTTTATTTGCAATTCTTTTGCGTCTTTTCCCTTTAATTTGCACTTCTTTTGCATTTTTCTGTTTATTTGCATTTTTTTTGCATTTTTTTCTGTTTATTTGCAAATATTTTGCGTTTTTCCTGATTATTTGCAATTCTTTTGCATTTTTCTGTTTATTTGAAATTCTTTTGCATTTTTCTGTTTATTTGCAATTCTTTTGCGTTTATTCCTGTTTATTTGCATTTTTTTCTGTTTATTTGCAAATCTTTTGCGTTTTTCCTGTTTATTTGCAATTCTTTTGCATTTTTCTGTTTATTTGCAATTCTTTTGCATTTTTCTGTTTCTTTGCAATTCTTTTGCATTTTTCTGTTTATTTTCAAATCTTTCCGTTTTTTTCTGTTTATTTGCAATTCTTTTGCATTTTTCTGTTTATTTGCAATTCTTTTGCATTTTTCTGTTTATTTGCAAATCTTTTGCATTTTTTCCTATTTATTTGCAATTCTTTTACGTTTATTTGCAATTCTTTTGCCTTCTTTCTGTTTTATTTTAATTTTTTTTGCATTTTTTCCTGTTTATTTGCAATTCTTTTGCGTTTATATTCAATTCTTTTGCGTTTTTTCTGTTTTATTTGCAATACTTTTGCATTATTTTCTGTTTATTTGCAAATCTTTTGCGTTTTTTTCTGTTTATTTGCAATTTTTTTGCATTTTTCTGTTTATTTACAATTCTTTTGAATTTTTCTGTTGCAATTTTTTTGCATTTTTTTCTGTTTATTTGCAAATCTTTTGCGTTTTTTCCTGTTTATTTGCAATTCTTGCAAATAAACAGAAAAAAACTTCTTTTGCGTATTTTTCTGTTTATTTGCAATTATTTTGTGTTTTTCTGTTTATTTGCAATTCTTCTGCGTTTTTTTTCTGTTCATTTGCAATTCTTTTGCGTTTTTTTCTGTTTTTTTAGCAAATCTTTTGCGTTTTTCTGTTTATCTGCAAGTGCCTCCAACATTGTTTGAACATGATACTCGATTTTTTAATTTCGTTAAAACTACGCCTACAGTTGCAGAAACGGCGCTGTCGCGAAAACGGAAAATGGGGATTTATTTTTGCATTTCGGCGAGAAAGAATGCTACGCAAAATTGAGGTACATAAAAAAGAAAGATGGCCAGATTCGGCACAAAACGTCTTACTGTTTTTTTTCAATCCGACCGCAAGACACCGAGATGTGCAGTAAAAACGAAATTTTACGCCATCGAGCATAGAAACTAAAAAGAAGAAGAAGAAAATAAGTATTTAGAAAAAAACACGCGGTAAAAAGTTTTCCTTTGTATTCTTTTTAAAAATTGTGATTTTTATGTATATTCTATGAGAAAACGGTAAAAACGTGCGAAAAAAATCCGAAAAAACCCCAAAAAACGGATTTGTCCAAAAAAGGCCGAAAACGTTTAAAAGATTATTAAAATGTGTTTAAGGATAAGATGAAAAAAGGGATGAATTAGAAATCACGCATTATAGGCATGTCCATCATAATCAATTTTCAAATTCCTAAATTTCGCAAAGATATACACAAAGTCGTTTGTGTAACTTTTTTTCGCACATATTTACGCTTTTCTCTGCGAGTATGAAATATAATAACAATTAATTGGAGACTTTTATGGTTATTTATTAAATTATAACTTGAGTCTTTTGAATATTAATCAAACCCTTTTCAAACAACTTTTCCACCCTTCAAAGTCTTCTCTGTTTTTATTTAAATCGTCTACACGAAAATAATAGCGCGTGATTTCGATCCATTGAATTTTCATTCGGGAGTATTCCTCATTTGTTTCCGTAAATATTACTAACATCATCATTGCCATATTTTTACTTGGAAAATGTGAAAACATTAATTAAACCGAAAATAATTTTACATCGCTTAAAATATTCCAAACATTATATCTTCATTATATTATTATTTATTTTATGGAAACATCCTCAAATATTAATCTTATATAAAACAGATGCACTAAACGTTTTATTCAGAAATATTTCTTATATATTTCTGTTCAAATAATTTCACTCATCAGCAATGTCTTTTGCGCTCACATTGAGGGTAAAATGCCGCGCGATGTCGATGCTTTTAACGTTCATTCGGGATAATTCGTCGCAACATTTATTACTTTTATTTGGTTTTTATTTTTTCTTTATTTAATTTTTCTCTTTGTTACAGAATCATATACCAATAGAAAATGTGAATACATAAATCAAGGCAGAAAATAATTTAACATCGCATAAAATATTCAAAACAGTATATCTTCAATTCGGTTATTTTATTCAATATACAAAAAAATATTTATTTTAAAACATTTCTTCTGAATGTAACTATTGTTTTCAAGGGTATTTATTGTTTGTGCAAATAATTATTTTATCATTTTTCTGTCATGTCAATCGCGATGTTTGTTCGATCTGTGGCCATCCAGAGTGACTACTCCCTGACTAGATGGTTTGGAACGATGATACTTCGGTTCACTTCGCACTCTAAATTCAAAAACATCTTAATGAAAAAACAGCGCGCCTATGGAGAGGAATTTTTAAAAGAAAAATAACCGCAAGGGAGAACGCCGCAGTTTGTGCAAGAAGTGCAGGATCCATCCATCTCATAAGTCGATGTTATTTTTGGGTGGTTTTCTGGTCTTACATTTGTCCTGGTTGACTTGTTAGTTTGAATACAATTGTTATTTGCACAAGCGATTATCTCCCTGGAGCTGGCCTATTTACACGGTCCAGCTTCAATAAACGCCCCTTATCATTTCATTTATGGTCCTTCGTCCCGAGATAGAATCAGATTACATAAAAGTATGTACTATTTCTAAATGTATTTTGTGATTAGATGACGATTAGATGACAAAATTGAATGAAAGTGTAACTCTTCTTTTTATTATTAAAATTATTCTTCACTTATTCCACTGTTTTCATTTTTTTTTAAATAATATTTTTCAGTACATTTACAATTTTTGTTACAATACAAGATATAAGCAAAAAAAGATTTTTTAATCGATAAATTCAATAAATTTTAATCAATAAATATTTATTAGAAAATCTTCTATTGCATGCCAAGAGTGACGCCACGTTTAAATTAACGACCTCGATTTGTATTAAAATGCATGTATTTGAAAGTTTTTTTTATAAGATTATATTTTTTATTTTTATGAAAGCCGGATTTCGAAAATTTAAAAATTGTATATTTTTCAGCTATTTTCGTCTCAGGGATCTCTCTTTTACAGTATTACATAAATTATTTTCTCTCTCCGATATTTTTTGACAGATTTAAATTTTGAAAACTGTTTTGTTACTTTGTTTAATGTAGTGTTTTTTAAATTTATTTCTTACTTCTTTTGGAAAAGCTATTTTTTTTAATAAATTAAAATCTTTTTTTTATAAAAAGTCGAAAAAGATTTTATTGATATGTTAATGTTTTATTTAAAAAAGCAATTTTTTTTAAATTCTAATTTGGATATACATAATCTTTCATTTATATTTTTCCATTTATGTATGACCTAACCAAACCTGACCTAAAATAAATAGTTTTCTTTTGCGCACACAATGATTTAAAAACTGACAAATCTGTGAAAACACCCCAGGGCTTCGGAGGCACGGTTTCACCGCGTAGCGGTTGTCTCGGCCGCGCAGCGGTCGCCTCGGCCGCGCGGCGTTCGACACGGCCGCGCGGCGGTCGACACGGCCGCGCGGCGGTCGACACGGCCGCGCGGCGGTCGACACGGCCGCGCGGTGGTCTACTCGGCCGCGATGCGGTCGTAACGGCCGCGCAGCGGTTGCCACGGCTTTTAAGTTTTTCAGCGTTTATTCCCGAACGCGCAGTCTGATCTTCGCGGGGCGTTACCGGAAAGGGGAGCTCGGCGCGCAGTGTTTACCGTTAACCTTCTTCTTCGTTACTCAACCAGCAGTAAGTCCGTCTTCTTCTTCGTTACTTAATCATCAGTGAATCTGCCGCCAGGCTATATTGCACGCGTAGTCGTGCAACGGGCACCAAGTTTATTTATTAAATTTATACATATTTTTTATTGTTGTAGATCGTGCCAAGCCTTGTACAACTTGTCGGCACGTTTCTTTTCCATTTTCTTGCAGAAGTATATTGCATATTTAGTTATAGGTATAATTTACATATGATAAAATATACAGGGTGTACCAGAGCTAGCAGCAGAAACTTGGCCGGTAGATTCCTGCCTATGTTATGAGTCTAAAATGTTCAAACAAGCAAAGATGTCGTTTTATATGAAATAGATTATTTAATAATAAAATATCCCTTCATCTTCGACCTTGGGAAAATCTAAAGCATTCATTGTATTTCTCATAGATGGCGTGCCTTCTTATAGATATCGCTTCATGTGAAATAATTTATTAAATATAATAATATTCATTAAACCTCCATCATCTTCTGTGGTCCCGGGACGATTTATGTGTTTATATTAGCATGATTAAGTATGGAAGTGCTTCCATAGATGTCGTTTTATATGAAATATTATATCAAATATTAAAAACCCTATTAACCTCTGTTTCTTTCTGCGCTCCTGGGATAACATATTCGTGTTTCTTATAAATTTTGTGGCCCTTATGGATGGGATTTGAATTTTCCCGGGAGCACAGAAGTGGAAGTTAAAATATTTCACATATAACAGGCTACTCTCCTGGTAAAATTTAAAGCATTTCTTGGGGGTTTTGACCACTACCATCACAATTTATGGCGCAGAATGTGTCAGTGAGCGACATCAAGCGAATCTTACTCTAATTTAATTATAAAAGAAAACATCTTACCCTTGCCATACACGAAAAAGAAGTTATAAGGAAGGGGGGGTTAGAAGAATTCATTAGGGAATTACAGTCATGAGAAACAATATAATGGTTAAGTTGAAAAATATTTAATAGGGTTTACAAATTTTACATTATATTTGACTTAATATTAACACTTTTAAAAATTTGAAATTTTTTAAATTATTTATCTGTAAAACCTTATAATCTGAATGCAAAATTTTTACCATTGTATTAAAATCAAATGCATCGTCATCTCAATTATAATAATTTCGTTGTCTGTGTGTCGTAACTTTGTGTAACGTCCGTAACTTCTTTATAGTATAAAAACCTTTATTTCTTCCTTTTTTAATAAATAAATAAATACCTTCATTTTTGACAGGTTACAGTTAGTATTCTAATAAATGGTTTACAAATTCCAATTCATTATAACTATTTAAGGCTCTTGGATATTCCTTAGCCCTTATTTCAATGTTTATAATAGTTTTTTCCAATATAAAAATAAATACAATCGTTACATTTAAGTTATAAATATCGTTATCTTTGTTTAAGAATGTATTTTTCAGTTTTTAGTATAAAAAGCCGAGTGAATAGTATCAGGAATATTTTTGACAAGTCATTGGTTTACAAATAACATTTTATTTACGTATTTTGCTTTAGGATAAATGTACAGTTTAAAACAATTTTGTTTAATCTTTTTATTCAATAGAATATCTATTAATTTTTAATTTAATTCCTATTTTAAGTAACTTGGTAACCTAGACTAGAAACTTACGCTCCAAGTTGTAATTTTTTCAAACTACTTTAAGTCTTACACTTAATTATTTGATCATTCTGGTTAAAAAAGTAAAACCATTAATTAATAATAAAGGAATAAATACAATTTTAGAGGAGAGTTGTTATTTCAGAACTATACACCTTTCAAAATAAGTAAATTATTTAGTTCGCTTTCAACGCTAACAACCGTCTCCCCCATTCACAAGTCTTAAAAAATATTTATAGAATTAAAAAATTAATAATGAGGCTATCTTGGCATTTGCCCTAAGTATTTCCTGTTAAACTTTTCTCTCTGATGCTATAAACTGAGTTGACATTGCCCCTAATTATCTAAATATGTTTGTAAATATACTAAATACAGAGTTCATATTTTAAGTATTCCATCGTAATGTATTTAATAAAATAATTACAATATAGTAAAACCTGGTTAATTTGAAATGCAAGGGACGCAATTTTTTTTTCGAATTATGCATTAATTTGAAATTGCGATTGCGAAATTGCGCAAAAAATTATAAAACTCATTAAAAAAGTCATTACTTAAAGCGCGGCCCGTCAATTGATGCTTTTTATTTTCTTATTTATTGGAAATAATATTCAGTTTATTACTTTTATATAAGGACAATGGTTTTATCTAAGCGTCCTAAAAAATTGTAGTCTAGCATATATATTCATATATATGTATGTAGGTACATGAATAATAAAAACTCACATATCCGAACAAAAAAGCCAAAATATGCGTTTGCGGTAAATGTAGTCTAAATCCACTATGAAGTTAACATTTTAGGATTAGTGTGTCGAATTTTGAACTATTGAGGTTCGAATTAACGGGGTTTTACTGTATTTTTAAGTATTTACCGGACACAAAATAAAATATTTTCTCGAAGAAATTGACATTAATTTGTCAATACGTGCTTGCATGGCAAGGAGGAGAGGTGCGGAGAGCACTTTGGCGGATTGCTAATCATCGCTCTCTAGCAGATCTCAGAACTCTTATGAGTAAGAACCCTGATGAACTGGATTCCAATAATATACATATGTAAAAATAAAAATAATAAAATTTAGACAACTTACACTTTAAAGAATATAAAAAGAGAATGACATGTGAAAGAAAGAGTTACCTACATGGTATTGTTTGATGTTTTCATGTACATTACTATTTATTATTATTCCAAATTACCAATTATAATTGTCTCCTTATTATAATTTTTCTCGCATATTAATTAATCTGTGTATTGAATTTTTATACTTACATAATCAGCTTTGTTTCCAGGACACTCAAAATTTGCAAGCTGTACATTTCAACACCCTCATATCAACCCCTAGGTAAGATTTGTTTTGCAAATGGGAGAAAAATACAGTCGGAACATCACCAAAATAAATGAAAATGGCCATTTCAATTCCAATTGTAAATTGTACTTCTGACCACCATGACAATACCGTTAAACTATTTATTCTGAAAACTTTATATCCAGACCATGCACCGTGCGTTACTTTAGATGCTTTGACGTTGGGACGAGTCTTTCAGATATCTAAAATTACACGTCTGAAGAAATCTTGAACACAGAGGCAATGGCGAGGAAAGTCACGATGATGAGACAATTGAGAAGAACTACTCAAATAATTATTTGTAAATTGGTCAAGGATTCCTATGTGGTGCAACACAATTATTTTAATTTTATCATGTTGAGTTAAAATTTAGTCACTACATATTACAGTTTTGAGAGGCGAGTCATCAGGTGACAACTTAGCTAAATACAGTTTTGTGTCGAACTATTAGGGTAGAGCACAGGACGTGGAAAAGGTATACAACCTACAAACACTAAATTTATAAAATGGGTACCACTTAAAAAGATAAAAATAAAGAAAAATGCATTTAAAATTAATAAAATATTTTTATTTTATCCACGTCAAGAATACGGTACAAATCTATCACACACAATTAATTCATTTTACAAATATTTGAAGAAAACTGTGTAAAAAAAATGTGAAAAAATTGTAATTTTCATGTAAAAAGAATATTTATAACAAAATGATTGGAAAAATTTATTTTTATATGAACTATTTATCTAACACAGGACGAGACTGCTAATTTCAAATTCAACATTTTAAAGGTCAAAATTATCAATTATGTATACAGGGTTATTTGGAAAACATTAACTCGCAGGATTATATTCCTGCTTTAATATTGAGTCAAAAATGTTCAAGCAACCATGACCTAATATCAATAGTTATGGAGATATGTGACATCTACGTTTGCATTTTTGTTAAAAACATTTCTGACTTATTTTTTGTAAAACATTGTACTATCATTACAGCAGCTTATATTGGATATAAAAAATTCATTCCCTTTAATGCAAGTCAAATGAAATAATAAAAACCTTCCAATTCCAATTTGAAAACACTCCAATTGGAATTGCTGCAGGGTTTTTATCATTTTATTCAACTTGTATTGAAGACTAATGAATTTTTCGTAATCGATATAAGTTACTGTAAATATAGTTCAATGTTTTACAAAAAAGTAAGTCAGAAATATTGAAAAAGAAATACAAAATTTGATATTGCATAACTATTGATATTAGGTCGTGGCTGCTTGAACATTTTCGACTTATAATGAAGGCAGGAATATTGCCCTGCGAGGTTATTAATGTTTTCTAAATAACCCATATACATGATAACATACATCTTCATAATAATGCAGAATTGTGTGCAAATTTTCACTTTCTATCCATCAAAGTGAAAACAGCGCGCCACTTTAACGTGACCTCTAATCTAATATCTATATATTAATTACTCCAACCAATGTCGTACGTTTCTGCATTCGGATAATTTATGTTGCCAGTTAAAAAAAAAACATTTTAGAGTACATTAAAAAGATTAAAAAATATAGGAATACGAACAAACTGATATCAAAAAACATCCAAATCCAAATTATCGAAAATTAAAATATCGGAAATTATAGATTTTTTAAAATATTTTCGTGGAATCCGTGTATTCAAACAGCCAACGTTATTGCAGTCAACGAATTTTTGTGCTGGCCATACCCACGCCATACCGCAGAATAACCCACGCTTTATGACATTGACGGTAAGTATACGTTTACGCTTTTCTTTTTATTGTTTTTGCATTAATCTTGCTTCAATAAGCGTTCAAAACATTTATTTATTAAACATTTATTACGCTTTATATTTTATTTAAACTGCAAAGTGAACTTAAACTTAGATTCATAAACGTCTCTCATATAACCTCAAAAGTCTCAGAGCGCGTGGCGCGAATGTCATTTTACGTGTCATTTTCTCCGTATTTATACATAAAAATTATTATTTTTCAAAATTCCGATGGAAGACTCAACATCACAAACCGGCAATTTGATAATGCGATTCGAGTTCACAATATGAATGAAGAAATGCCAGACGTAGAGTGTCAAACATAACAGAAGAGGAATGTGAAAGAAGGAATGCTGACCAGCGGGAACGTAAAAATGTTAGACAAAGAGTATATGCTGAAGGAAGGAATGCGACATCTTATTTTAAATGTGCCATTAATAATTTTAATTCAGATCAGCATTATTTAGGTACCAATCATTGCAAAGCGGTTCATTTTGTGCTGAAAAGGGTAAGTCACTTCATAGCTGTTGCCACAATGGAAAAATATCCCCACAAGTACTGCCGCAATATCCAGAAGAAAACAGTAATGATTCTAAAAATTTTAAGGAATTTATTCGACAGTACAACTGTGCTAATGCATTTGCATCTTTCCGTATTGTTTAAAAATTTCAGGTGAATATACCATAGAAGTTTGCAGAGTGATGGAGAGGTGCCGGCATATGCGCAACTATATGTTTACGATGCGGATGAAGCAGTCAGGGTACGTATGAGCCATCCGTCTAACCTTAGATGTCAACAAAATATAATGGAAACTATTGATAATGTCATCCGTCATGTAAGTCCATATGCTCTCCAATACAAAAGGTTGAAAGAAGCGGTTGAGGAAGAAGAATCTATAGTTGCAGAGCACGAGGGCCAGATGCGGAATATTCAACTACTCTTTACGCGTTCTTCGTTAGATGACCAAAGAAGGTATAATGCTCCATCTAATAATAACGAAGTCGCCATTGTGAATGTAGCAGATTACGAAGGTAGGTTACCGCCAAACGTAGATGTTTCTGTTCACACTAAGAATGTAGGAGGTCTCCAGCGTATTAATATGTTATCAAAACATTTAGATCCGATGGTTTTTCCATTGTTATTTCCATCAGGTGAATTTGGTTGGACTCTACAGGCTCAAATAATACAACATTAACTGCATGGTTTAAACTTAACCATCAAGATAATGAGGCATGTAATATTAAGTATCAGGATTCAACTAATTTCTATGTTTTTTCCAGCAATAAGCAGTGGAAGACGAGGCAATGTGGCGGGGACAAGATTATTGGTCGCATGTCCCCCATTTCTCCTAGAAATATAGAATTATACCATTTAATACTTATTCTTTTACAAGTGACTGGCGCTACGTCCTTTGAATCTTTGCGGACTGTTAATGGTTGTCTACTTCCTACATTTCGTGATGCAGTACGAGAATTAGGACTCATCGATGATATTGGAGAATGGCAGCGTTGCATGGCTGAAGCTTCAACGTATATGATGCCCAAAGCTCTTCGTGACCTATTTGTCTTATTAATGATTCATTGCCTCCCACCAGATCCGTTGCAGCTGTGGAATGATTTCAAGGATTTGATGTCAGAAGACTTTATTCGTCAAGGTGCTACTGCAGAAATTGCACAAAATTATTCTCTTTTGTATATTCAAAAGGCATTAATAAATGAAAATTCTTCTTGCACATCACAGGGTTTGCCGGAACCAGATTACAGCAATACTTATAATGAAGTGGTTGATATTAATTTAGCATTAGAAAGTTCCTTAGGGTTAGAGATGGCTGGAAAACTCAATCGAGAAGAACGTTGTGCTTTCGACAGTATTTTAAGTAAAAAATTTTCAGATGTACCAGAAACAAAAAAATGTTTCTTTATTGATGGTCGTGGTGGCACAGGTAAAACTTTCCTTTATAAGACTATTATACATACTTTAAGAGGAAGATCTATAAACGTTTGATCTGTTGCTTGGACAGGAATAGCAGCAATTTTATTACCAGGTGGACGTACATGTCACACGGCTTTTAATTTACCTCTTGATTTACAGAATAACACAACATGCAGAGTGACATCCAAGAACCGTGCAATTATAAGTGCAGCTGATGTTATCATCTGGGATGAAGCACCGATGGCACCAGTTATAGCTTTAGATATAATTGAACGTACTTTGCGCGATATAATGGGTAATAATGATATTTTTGGCAATAAAGTAATCATTTTGGGCAGTGACTTTCGACAAATTCTACCAGTTTCTCGAAGGGTTTCTCGCGGTCAGTTAGTAGCGACATCTATTAAAAACAGCCAACATTGGAAAAATTTTACTATTTTCAATTTGAAAACTAATGTCCGCGCTTTAGAAGGTGAAAATTTATTTACACAGTGGCTTTTAGATTTAGGCGATGGAAAGCTGCCTCCTGTGGAAGGAAAGTATGCGTCATCAGTGCTTATTCCAAATGAAAGTGTAAGTCAAAATGATGTTCAAAGCATATATAATGAAGTTCATTCTATAGCGTATGTTCCCCTAATGAGTAAACGAGCGATACTTTGTCCAAAGAATGAACATTCTCGATTGGTTAACGAAGATGTACTCGGGCGTTTGGAAGGTCCAATCTTTACATTTTATTCTGTGGATAGTATTATTAAAGATGATGGTATATTAGATGTAAATGAACAGGTTAATTTTCCTGTTGAATTTTTAAATAGCATAAACCCTAACGGCTTCTCCCCGCATACTTTGAATTTAAAAATTGGGGCAATTGTGATTCTTCTTAGAAACTTATCTATTGGGGATGGTTTATGTAACGGAACAAGAATGGTTGTAAGAAACATTAGTAGCAATTTAATTCAAGCAGAAGTAATTACCGGTGAAAAGCAGGGTACACTACATTTCATACCTCGATTTTGTTTAAACACTATATCAGATGTGACGATTCCTTTTAATATGTGTAGAAAACAGTTTCCCGTGAAGTTGGCGTATGCTGTGTCTATAAACAAATCTCAAGGACAGACATTTGAACGAGTTGGTCTTCTGTTGCCTGAGCCTGTATTTACTCATGGACAGCTATACGTGAGTTGCTCCAGAGTCCGTTCACAATCTTCGTTACAAATTCAAATTGTTGAAGGTTTGAAACAAGGATTATTCCAAATGGTTGTTATACAGAAAATATTGTATTCACTGAGATTTTAAGTTAATTAATTTAAACTTTCTATATTTTTTTATTTACATTACCCTAATTCCTTCATATTATGCTTTGAATAACATTATGGTGTAAATATGTACCTACATATATACAGGTTGTACCAGAGCTATCAGCAAAAACTTGGCAGGTAGATTCCTGACTATGTTATGAATCTAAAATGTTCAAGCAACCATGACCACCTAATATCAATAGTTATGGAGATATGTAATATCAAAGTTTGCATTTTTTTCAATATTTCTTACTTATTTTTTGCAAAAAGTGGAACTATCATTACAATATCTTTTGTCGATGTATAGTCAGGAATCTACCGGCCAAGTTTCTGCTGCTAGCTCTGGTACACCCTGTATAACATGCATCATTTTACTAATATTTTTCTTTTCCAGGGTGTATATATGTAATTTTAGTAACTCTGCCACCGGAGCTAGATGAACGCCTCTAATCGAATGCCGGTGCCGGTCCCAAGCTCGGATAAAGGAGGAGGGCATTCCATAGACTTTTCCTGTGCCAAGATTGCGGTAACCAGCCCCTTTGGCGGTACTCCACCTTATCTTTCCCTTAATCCCTACCTGAATATGATTAACATAAATAATATTCAATATTCACAATCATGAAATAGACTACAAAATGATATATTTTTAAAATACATTCATTAATTAATAATCATTCAACTAAAATGCTATGTAATTTATTAATAAATAAGACGCTGTCATTTTATCGATAAAAATAAATACAAATAAGAATTCGATAGTTTTCATTTTTTTGTCTGTCACTGACCGCTACCATAGACAGTAAAACCTGATTTTTTCATGGAAATTTTGTCTGTCACTGACAGCTACCATAGACACTAAAACCTGATTTTTACTCCGTAATGTTGATGAATTCATTATTTTTAAACCAGCCAAACTTAAAACTCAAAGTTGGCAGCATCACGATGTTATACAGTAACTGTCAAGAAACAAAAAAGAAATATTGATTATTTTATCATACGGCCGATTATCAAGTTCTATTAATTTTGTAACAGTAAGGAAAATATTGGCCGTGGGGCGACCACAGTAGCAAAAATGGAAATTTGCCAGATACAATTGGCCGCGAAGCGGCTGACGTAGGCGTAGGTAAACAATTGTGTTTGCTGCACAGCAAACACAATTGGCCGCGCAGCGGCCATCGCTGGCCGCGGAGCGGCCACAATAGCCGCCCGCAGGGCCTAGCAGTAGTTTCTGCTAGTTTTTATATTAAATTTTGATAAAAATTGACGATACGACATACATCCGTGACATTGCGACGAAAACTGACGATACGATAAAATGGAACTGAAATATCGGTTGGTATTTAAAGGAAAAAATATGTCATTTTAATGTTTTTTATTAATTGTTCAATCCAAAATGACAGGAAAAGATTGTTTTCATTAAAAAAATATATATGAATTGAAATGATTTGATTATAGTTCTCAACTTATTCTGAGCGATAATGAAATCATTTTTATGAAACTCTACCAAAATATATTAATTTAAACAACAGAAATACTACAATAAATTTAATTTACAAGACCAGCAAAGCTTTTTGCTGGGGTTATCAGAAAATAATAAAATAAATAAAAAAAATTATAATAAAGGCAAAATCAATGATTTTTAAGTAAATTTTCATAAAATATTTTATCTACCGGTGGCATGTTTGAAAGCATTGATGCTAGATCACGTTTTTTTCTCAGTTCAAGACTTAAAATCTTACACTAGGAAATTTTAAAGGATTTTCACGTCTAAGATGTGTTTTTTGTAATTTATTATCTACGGAGATGTCAAATCCATGTTTGTCTTATACGTACTTGATGTTAATTATATCATTTAGTTTGTAGTTTGTATTTCAATTGCTTTATTTGAATATATGGAATAAAAGATAGCCCATCACCACCAGCATTGTAATTCAAAAAGTCTAATTTTAATTGAATTATCTTTAATTTTCCATTTTCGTAGGTTATATTTTTTAATTAGAAGAGATACCGGGCTAGATACGGCAAGTGGGAGCCCAAATTGAATGTTACGACAAGACAGAACTAACTTTTTTTTTGTAATTTTTGTATGAACATAAGACAAAATCGAGCTGATAATACCTACATACGACAAGATAGAACTGATCAAACACCAAAATTCCAGCACATACGACAAAATGGAATTCTGTACCGACGAAACTAGAGTAGGTACGATAAAACGGATCAGAGCAATCTGTAGAGCAAGTCTCAAAGCCTCACGCTATCACAATAAGTAAAAAATGACGGTTTTGACCTTACGACAAGATTGACAGTTCAATCTTGTGGATCTTGTGTCAGATTGACAGTTCACCCCAGTGGGTGACGATTTGTGTCCAATGATTTGAGTGATAAATTAAAACTATATTTAATAAGTGTTTCATTCATCTCCTACCGCCACGATTCCTTGACACTATGCATGCTTTGAAACAATTATTAAAACAAAAGTAAGGCGTTTTTAATGTAAAATAAATAAATAAACGTTTTTTCTGCTCCATTTCGTCATTTTTTCTATATTAAAAAGCAATAAGAGGAAATTGTGATATTTTATTTATTTATGGTTATTGTGTTTAATTTGTAGAACTCCATATTTATTTTTAGCGAAATTTAAAATAAATAAAATTTTAATAAATTTATTATTAAGTTCTACGGGTTAAGTATTTTTATGTGTTACAGCTATTTTGGCTTGTAAGGCCATTATCAAATAGTAGATATACCACGTACAAACGATTTATTTATACAATTTTAAGTTACCCCTTCCCCTTCAGAGTAATTAGATATTTGTGGTGAAGCCCTGTAGTAATGTTCGTTTTTTCCCGGGCACTTATCATTAAAGGTGCCTCGGTTAACGTTATGCTTAATTATCAAAATTCCCCGTTTTCTGCAAGTGTTATTTATAAATATTATTTTAATTTATGTCCTTGATTATTGGTTTTTTAAAGATATTTAGAAGTGGATCATTTTTTGTTGGTTATTTAAAAGTTTAATATTTGGATCCTTTTTATATTTATTTATTTCTAGTTGCTCAAGTAAATTCATCCTAAAACCTTTTGTTTCTATATGTAAACGTTTTGGTTCGTTATCACCTTGCGGGACGTGGTTTTCATTTAATAAATAGGCCGCAAATTTTGACTCTAATTTTTATTTTATAGCAGCGCATGTGTTCCGCGAATCTAGTTAAAAAAGACCTTCCCGTTTGTCCTATATATGTGGCATTGCGATCTTTATGATAACATGTTAATTTGTATATTTAATAATAATATTTATTAAAATTTAATTTATTTTAAATTTCGCTAAAAAAAAAATTGTGATATAAGTCCTGAATTGTTTTCAGAAAAAAGAGATAATGGTGGCCCATGTTTAACATTCACTTCTTTAATTCAGGTAATTTATTGTTCGTGCATTGATTCAATGATATATTTGAAATCTTTCCAATAGGGTGATGTTGGAAGTTCATCTTTGAACAAATTTTATTATTTTAATTTTGATGACTCCTACTTTGAAGTGCTACATCTGAGTTCTTAGATGTGGATAGGCTTACAAAAGAAGCAGATAAAAATAAATTTACGAAAATCATTTCAAATTTAAGAAGGATAATGAGTGATTTTACAAATTGAAACAAATATTGAAGTGTTAAAAAAATTATTTTTAATAAAAATTAATATTTCATATTGAATTATTAACTTTTTGAAGTGAAATAATAATATAATGAAATAATCGCGTGTTTTTTTTGTATTTCTCATAATTTTTTATTTGTAGTAGGAAATCCATTGCATAAAATACGTAGATAGAGAATCATGTAAATTTCATTTTTTGTGGGGGGACGGGCGGCGTTGGTACTTTTATGGGCCTACCACACAAACAAGCACCACCACACTTTTGCATGCGCATGTCGGTTTGTAAACGGGGCACCGTGAACAAAACACCAACTACACACACGTTTGTACACGAAGCACCGTGCGTGTAGTTGGTGTTTTGTACACGGTGCAACCGGCATGCGCATGCAAAAGTGTGGTGGTGCTTGTTTGTGTGGTAGGCCCATTTCTGTGGTAAAGGGGGCGATCCTTTCAATAAGATTAATTAAAACTGCATTAGATGAAAGTTATGCGCCTTTGCTATTTTCTTATATTACAATAAGAACAGCGTACACTGAATGTTGTGTTAATATTTTTTTATAAAAAAATATTTTCTTTTATTCATTCAACGTGATATTTTCGTGAATCACTTTTGGACAAAGTAATTTTAGATACCTAAACAATAAAATACAATGCTGGAAAATGTTTCAAAATTTAAGTATCCGAAAAATGTAAAATCAGTGATTCAAATTTGGATAAGAGGACCATCCCTCTTATCACCATTTATTTATTTAAATTATGGCAAGCCAGGTAACATATTATAAAAGGGAAAACCTGATTTCATGTAAACACTGTTATTTTTGACAGAATTTAGACGATGATCGATCTTTTTCTTTAACCAATTTATATATAAGATGTATAAATGTAATTAAATCAAAATTATAAACTTTGCCTGTCTCAACACAGAGTTATGTAGTGAGCAGGCATAACAAGAGTTCACCTATAATAAATTTTTTTATGTATTGTAATGAAAAAAAAAAAAAAAAAAATTTTTCAGCAAAAAAGTCACAAGCAACGATATTACAACAAAATCGAACATTGAAAAACACCTGGTGCTAAAAATTTCCTTGGTTGGCATTTTTGTAAGGCTCCGCTGATCCTTGCGCGATGTCATATTTTCCAGAACATTCAAGATTAGTGCTATCGAAATTCTTGCAAGGGGGTACACCTGCACTGGCTGATGGACCACCCCCATCATAGTAGCAACTGGGGAGCTTGGATACGATATCAATCAGAAACATAAGATTCCCGCTCAGATCGCAACCATCCGACGACATTAATTTCAGACATGGTCCAGTACCGTTGAGTGGTGCGAACATTTTTCTTATAACTCCGACCTCCTGGTGGATATTATGAGTGGGTCGTGATACAGTTCCCGATGCCGCAGGTCCGTTCTTTTCGTCAGCGGCCCACAACTTATTTTCCTTGTAACACAGGTCAGGAGCGCACTTGCCCAGTTCTGAGACGACGTCAAACACCAGAACTTCATCGCTCTTGCACGGTCCTTGCTGGTAGTATTCGTGACAATCAGCGTCTTCCTGAAAGTGTAGGCATAATGGAATATTCATCATCGCCACGCCATTATTCGAAACACGAGTATGGTTGAAATTTATGGGGTATAAAAGCAAGGGCAGCAATATCCAAGAAAAATTTAATTCCATCGTCGAGGATTACTAGTTTATAATGTACTGAATTCGATATTTTACAGGAAACATAATTTGGAAGGGATACGTACATAGAATATAGAATTTAGAAAAATTTTAATTAGTAATCCTCGGTGACCTTTTTATAATTTTTTGGATATTGCTGCCATTGCTTTTATCGTATTGAAAACTACTTCAATCATCTGTTTGTACAGATTTTGTACCAAAAAAGATGGTCTAGGGAAGGTTAAAACCAATTGAAATATTTGCGATTTGAATCTACAGACGGCTTCCAAAATTAAGTTGGATTGATGGTATTACTGAGAATGTTATGATGCAGATATGAAAGGCAAAATAAATCCTTAAAAATATAAAAAATCGGAAATCACTTCAAAGAAATACTAAATCCTGCAACTAATCAGTCAAGGTAAGTTTGCGAGCAGAACAGGTCCTGGAAGACTGCATCATGGAGTGCGGCTAAATATACTGAGGCAATGATTCTCATTACCTCAATCGGAATACTTGGAAACAAATTGGCAACATCAAATGAAGCATTATTCTGAGTATACAAAGCTTTTAGATCAGGGTTTCCCAAAGTATGGGTGCGACCCAATGGTGGGTCGCGAGCGAATATTAGGTGGGTCGCAGTTACAATACTGTGTACGTCTTGTCCGGGTCATGTCATGTTTATTGTAGAAAACCATGTGCAATCAGACGTCAATGTAGTGTCTGCATTGTCACTCATTTAACAGAGTTGAAAAATAACTTTAACGCTTACTTCGAAGAAGGGATCAAAATTTTCGACAGGATAAACTGTATTTGTAATCCATTTCATGACAACATAGGTACTAACTGAAATGTCAACAAAAGCAAGTGAAGAGCTTATTGATTTATTGGAAGATACGTCGCTGAAAAATACTTTTAATCGCAAGCAATCAGCAAAATTCTGGTTTTTAGTTGCTGACATTTATCCCTGCTTATCTGACGAAGCCAAGAAAGTCCTCCTCCCCTTCACCACCTCATACTTATGTGAAGTGGATTTTCTGTCATGGTTTCTATTGATACGTAAATAAATTGGACGCATTGAATTCATTGCGATTAAAAGTAACTAAAATTGAAGTCGAAGCTAATGCTGTTATGACAAGAAATAGGCAACAAATGCATCCTTCCCATTAAAATTTCACATATTAATATATTTCGTGATGAAAAATTTCGATTATATTTGGACGTTTTTTTTAATTGAACAGTCTTTCGCAAAGTTACAATATGTATTGGGACTATGCGAGACAGAAGGTGGGTCCCGAAAATTAATTTTTTTTTGGTGGGTCACGGTCCTGTCAACTTTGGGAACCACTGTTTTAGATGGTCAATCAATTCAAGGAAAATCCTAATTGTATGTACATAAACAAAATTTATTTTATTTATTCGAAACGATATTAGTCACTTTTCATTTTTAGCTTAGTAGATTAGTAAATGTTCCCTTCTCAGGATTGAATAAATTATATTGTAAATGAAGATCAGTGCACTTCCTTAAATTTGAATTTGTAAATTGAACGTTTAAATTTGCCGTGAAAATTCTTAGGGCCGGTCTTATAAACGTCAGTTAGTTAATTTTCAGACCAAATAGACTGAAATTTGATACAAACGTCACTTTTTTCGTCTAATAACAATCCCTTAGTCAAATTTTAGTAGAATTTTACTGACGGCCAATACCGACAGTCGAACCACCAGTTTACTGTCCGTTCGTTGAAATTGACAGAAGTATGACAGATTGAAGTATTATTTTTTAAGGTTAGGTCCGTTGTCAATTTGCGTTTCATGCTGTTTGTTTAACATGTATATAGTATATCGTCGCTGTATATATAATTAAGCCAATGTGCCGTTTAATACATTCTCAGATGAATGAATCTATTTGTCAATTTTTCATATAAATGATAGAGATATACTAAGAAAAAACATTGTCGTTCATCTGGCAAGTCTGCCTAGTAATTATTTAAAATATTTTTTATTAATCTAGTCTGTGCAATTATTTTTTAAAACAGTTTCATTCGTTTATCTCAGAATGTACTAAAACGGCACACAGGCTTAATTATATATAAAACGACGATATACTGTGCTGACTGCTGCTACATTTTCAATGAAAAATGTTTTCAGATAACGATGTCGAGCTATTATTGAATTCAAGTTCGTCGGATGAAGAACAAACTCGATGACAAGGAGTATTCAATATAGGAGTGGATTATTTTAATATTTAATATGACGCAGATTTTATATACCGTTTTCAATTGTCGAAAAGGTCTGCTTAAGAGATTCTAGAAGATATTTGGTAAAATGTAAAAAGGCGCTCGCGTAGGAATCTGATATTATCACCAACCAGAAAATTGCTTATTTCAGACTTTGTTGGGATTTCAAAGGTTACTGCCAGTGTGTGTTGTGGGAAGTATCCCGAAAATCCGGTGCGAGCGAGAAATTTAAATTATGTTTATAGAAGTTATGCTTGGTTCCATAGAAAAGAGATACAAAGTAAATGTAACGTAAATGTAATGACCTCTAAAGCATCTAGTTTATGTCCTTTAGCTTCCACATGTAGAACCCCTACACTGTTTTGATGAAACGAGTGATCATGTTCGATGCAGCGGTCCGCCACCTCAGAGTATTCCGAAAGTCTCTTGAATACTCTAAGAGGTTCCTGTTCCTTCATTCTTTCTACTTGTCCCCATGTATCCACCACATTGTCTGATATAAATAGCACCACAATCATTACATTTAATGTTATAGATGCCACTCTTATCCAACCAATCTAGTTTATATTTACAGTTAAAAAGCAATTTATTTAAATTTAATTTTGTATAAAAAGCACATTTAATGTTATAGATGCCACTCTTATCCAACCAATCTAGTTTATATTTACAGTTAAAAAGCAATTTATTTAAATTTAATTTTGTATAAAAAGCAGTGTTATAGTTGTTTTTTGTGAGATAACTTATTTTATTTGAAATTTTCTCTATGTAAAGTATTCTTCTCCACGATTTTATGGATTTTATCTATGGAACATGAATTCCACCCATGATAAACCACCACATCTATCATTTGGTGACAAACAAAAAGGTTATTGCTTCAAAAATTCCATTAAAAAATATAAATGTCTCATTACCGATGGCAACATCTATACTGGTTTATGGTCATGAAAAAATTTCGACCACCAGGTGGCGGTAGTATAAATACAATTCGCATTTGGAAGAAAGTTTGAAAGTTAAACATATATACAAATTCCAAAAGTTTGATAGATATGGTAGTCTATCATTGGATGGAATTGGTGTACAATGAATTGGGTAAAGTGGTCACTAAAGCCAGCCGTACGATAGGTTGTAAGCCCTATAAACACCCAAAAAAGGCTTCCATACCTACTTTACCATATAAAAAATAGCTTCGTCTCTCTGAGACATATATAATATATCTTGATTAACTTTGTATCCTGATGAAGGGACCATTAGCCCCGAAACATGTTGATAATTCAATAAATATTAGTTTTATATTAAATGTTTTCTTTTATTAAAAAAATCGATATGGCATGATTTTTTATACTCACACTTAGCTGTCCTTCCGTGAAGGTACAATCACAATAGGCATCACCAAATAGGTCAGTATTGAACACCTTCCCTTCCCCGCATACCGTGTGTGCGTCTGTGTATTCTAAACACTTCTGGAGTGGACCCCACCAGTTCTGGAAAGTAATCATATAAAGCATATGAGCTGTCATGAATCCAATAACACTCGATTTCCTCACTACTGGTGTTGCGCTTGTGGTGGATTCCAAAAATAAG
Source organism: Agrypnia vestita (assembly GCA_016648135.1). Classification (NCBI taxonomy): domain Eukaryota; kingdom Metazoa; phylum Arthropoda; class Insecta; order Trichoptera; family Phryganeidae; genus Agrypnia; species Agrypnia vestita. The sequence goes on from JADDOH010002206.1 coordinate 53,631, forward strand.
TTTTTCTCAAAAAAGACAAAACTTGATTTATTGATAACCATAAAATGTCTAGATTATGTTATAAAAATAAAACACACATACATGGTCTGTTCAACAAGTATTGCGAATTTTGGGTTTTTTCAATAATTATTTATATATTCATGAATATCTATGTTGTCACCTTCAAAGTAATCCCTACCAGATATTATACACTTATGCCAAAGTTTTTTTCAATCCTCGAAGCACTTAAAAAAATCATTTTTTGTGATCTTGTTGAGCTCCTTCTTCGATGCCATCTTTATCTCCTCAATCGTAGCGTAGCATCGTCCTTTCATGGGTCTATTCAGTTCGGGAACAAGAAAAAGTCACAGGTGGCAGACCTGGGGAATACAGTAGCCGCGGCATTATAAGCGTGTTGTTTTTGGCCAAAAATTTGCACACAAGCAATGATGTGTGAGCAGGGGCGTTATCATGGTACAAAAGCCAATTTTTGTTCTTAAAAAAATCCGGGCGTTTCCGGCGGATTCCTTCGCGCAAATTGTACATAACTTGCAGGTAATATTTCTTATTGACCGTTATATCCTGTGGCAACAACTTATGATGCACCACGCCCCTGAAATCGAAGAAAACTGTAAGCAAAACCTTCACATTCGACCGAATTTGGCGCGCTTTTTCGGTCTTGGCTCGTGCGGCAGCTTCCACTGGGATGATTGAGCATTGGTTTCCACGTCATAATTCGTCACCAGTTATGATCCTCTGGAGCGAATTCGGGTCGTCGCGGACAGAGTCCAACAGCTCCTTAGCAATGTTAATGCGATGCTGTTTTTGGTCGAAATTGAGCAATTTTGGTACGAATTTCGCAACTGGCAATTGGGAACCCTTCTCATATCCAAATAATTGGTAAAAATCAAATGGCACGAGCCAATCGATATGTTTAGGTTCTCAGCAACTATTCTAACGGTGATTCAACGATTGGCCAATACTATTTTCTTAATTTCATCAATGTTGTCGTCTGATGTTGACGTGCTCGGGCGTCCGGCACGCTCTTCGTTCGTTCGTCGTTCACATCTTCTCGGCCCTCTGAGAACATTTCGTGCCACCGATAAACGTTTATTTGGTCCAAGATAGCTTCACCATATGCCACAGTCAACATTCGGGATGCGTCTGTGTACTTTATTTTATTTTTCACACAAAATTTGATACAAATTCTTCGATCTATTTTTTGGAATAAGCAAAAATCGAAGACGAGCCAAAACACGTGCAAGCAAAACAGCCGTCAAAAATTAACTGAACATTCAAAATGACCGAACTTGTCGGCATAAGTGAAATAAAGTGAGTTGGCATGAGTACCAACATAACGCCACAAAAAAAATCGAGAATCGAATATACGTGATCTGCGGAAATTCAAAATTCGCGATAATTGTTGAACTGACCATGTATATGATATAAAATGCAAGTGAAGATATGGGAAGTGAATTTTTTTCACCTTGCCAGACGATCACCTTCAATAAATCTTCATTAATGTTGTCAAAATATTTAAGAGATTTTTAAGAAACAACCGGAAGAAAATTTAATTTTTTAAATAACAGTGGACAGATTTAAACTGATTAGAAGTAAATTTAACAAACCTGCGGAAATTCAAAATTCACGATACTTGTTGAACAGCCCTCGTACGTGCATTTTTAAACTGTGTTTGTAAAAAAACAGCCGACCAAATATTTTACTGCACTCACCATCGGAAATTCACAAGGCATCTCCACGAGCTTTGGCTTGACTTGAAGATACCTTCCTCGATCACTTTCCTCGGGTTTCTCCAGAACTAGCCGCTGGTATCTGTCAAAAGGGAACTTGAAGTAGGGAGACCCCAATAGGAAACAATCATTATCATACGGAACTTCTAAAGTGTTTGGACAGTTCTGTGTTTCCCTGACCCATTTTTTCACTGCCAGAGTGACTCTCTTACTGTAAGACAAGCCGCGCGATTCTCCCAAGTCCAACGTCCCTAACGCCCCGCCGTCCGATACCGGAACAGACGCCGCATTCTTCAACAAGGCTAACAGAAATATTCCCAGCGAGGCTCCTGGCGCACTGGTGCACTTCATCTTCGGTGGAAATCCAGTCCGTACTGATTGGAGCTGTCGAATTTCCTGTAGAGTATACGAGATACACGGCAAGAGAAGATGCTCGCCTTGAGACCAAACAGGGTCCACCACTGGCTCCACATTGAACAAACGAAAATTCGTTACATTTTGAGTGAACGTGTGTCTTTAATAAATTTTGCCTAACCTAAGGGCAACGAGTTGCAAAATTTGTTATTAAGTATTTAAATAAATAAATATAACTTTATTCCAGAATTATTTAATTTATAAAACAACATTATAAAAATACATTATATAAAAACCAATTGTATAATATCGAGGGTATGCATTTTTACATTTACATATTTCAAATAAAATATAATTTATTACATAATTTTTTTGTAATCGCCACTCAACTAGCCCTTGGGCACGTTCCTGAGTGTCAGTGTAGTTTTGCAACTAGTGATGGGTTCGCTCTGTACTCACTACTACAATGTAGTACTACACTACATTGAAGTGCACACTTCGCACATTTTGATGTGTAGTGCACACTACAAACTACAAACACAAAAGTATAAACTTCAAATAGTACACTTCATTTCAAAGCGAACACTACAAAGTACATACACTTCAAAGTTATCATAAGTATGAGAAACACATTTTAAATAGTGTATTTTTTACGTGAAATTTTTGGAAAGTTGATGTAGATATATGAAGAAATTTCTGGAATCTGTAACAACCCCCCCCCCCTCATGGTTTGAAAAATTTTTGGACCCATGAAGAAATTTTTGGCCTGTTGATGTAGCTAAACGGAGAAATCTCTGGAAACTGTAACAACCCTCCCCCCCCATGGTTTGAAAATTTTTTTTTTTTTTTTAGGTGGCCAAATGTTACTTTGGAGAAAATATCGTCATTTATTTAAATATTTTTGCCGTTGATCTTTTTTTTTTTAGCTCGCCAAATTTTTATTTGGGAAAAAAATACTTCATTTCATTTAAAAATTTACTTCACTATTACTTCATTTCATTACTTCACTTCATTAATATTACAATTACTTCACTTCATTTAAAAATTTACTTCACTATTACTTCATTTCATTACTTCACTTCATTATTATTACAATTACTTCACTTCATTTACTTCACTTCAATTACTTCACTTCAATTACTTCACTTCATTTACTTCACTTCATTTACTTCACTTCATTTACTTCACTTCATTTCGTAGTACTACAATTACTTCACTTCAAGTAGTTTTTACTACAATTGTAGTGTACACTTTGTAGTCTTCAAACTGGTGAACGTGTGTGTGTTGTAGTCTTCATTTTGAAATGAAGTTTTTCCCTTCGCCATTTGCAACTGTGTAACAGTTATTTAAATAATATGTCAAATATAAAATAGCACAAAAACTGAAAAAAAAATGAAGTAATGAAAATATAAAAATTTACGAATGATAGATATCTCTTAAAAGACTGTGCTAAAAAAAATTTGGGGACGGTGGAGTAACACAGCGTTACCTGATTAAAAACGCTGTGTTACTCCACCGTCCCCAAAGTTTTTTTTTAGCACAGTCTGTTAAGAGTTGAATATTTTCCATGACAGGTAGACCTGTGTTACATCACTGACACATAGGAGATATACTGCAAAAAAGTCTAATTTGAAAAGTAGCGTTTAGTTTAATTGGTTTCAAGTGATTTTGTACATTGAATAGTAAATAAATCAGTCATTTAAAAATAGCCAATTAATTTCCGGTGTTTTTATTAATTCCTTCCGCAGCCATGACATGCGAAAGCATCTTACCGATAACGCTAATCATGCTTTAAAAAGTTATTATTAAAAAAATAGTGAAGCGTTCATTTTGTAAAATGATGAAATATAAGTTTTGTCTGCTCAATTTCCTCTTTTTTTCCAACACCCAAAGGCAGAGGAAATTATGATGAATGAGCTGAATTATTTTCACAAAAAAAGAGATTATGGTGGCCAATGTTTGTAATATCTTTAATAATGCAGGTACTTACCTGTTCGTGCATTGATGCAATAAAAATTCGATCAATGCACGAACAGGTAAGTGCAATGACAAAAATTTTGAAATCTTCTCGCATAGGCGTGAGGCATGACCGCAGTCTCTTTCTTGAAGATTCTACGACATTCAAGACGCCCTTAAATGTTCCATTGAAAAGGCCTTAAACTTTCTACAGACTTCAAGAACAAACCTTTAGGAGAAATTTACCTATAAAAGGCCTTACGCAACGTAGGGGTAAGCAGTTCATTTTCGTAACGACAACAAGGTGACATCTCCATGATTTGTGATATTACAACACGCGGTAAGCAAGCAAGCACAGTGTGATTACCAGTGATTCCGGCGGATAATAGGAAAAATACCGGGCGAGTAGCTTCCACGAGCGAACATTGAACAGAGTTTACTAGAAGTGATCAAAGCAGTAGAGACTGCGTTAATCGGTGTGAATTAAGTAACAGTTCAACAACAAGTATGTAAAATTTTCGGAAGACATTACTACGATACAACAATTTAACTCGTGTTCAGTGAATGTCTTTGGTAATAAATAAAAATTAATTAATTTTCAGTGTTTACATTTGCCTCCCAAAGCCACGTCCTGTGACAATATTCTGAAATGAAAAAAGTTTGAATACGCGAACTTGTGCAAGACAGACGTTTCTTGTCAAAACTGTTGAGTATTTTAATTTTGCATCAACCTAAGTTAAGGATACATACCGGTTATTTAATTGACCGCTCGTCAATATGTATGCAAATGTGTATCAAAAAGGACCGGCAGCCGATAATGACCTAGCACAAATTTGAATGAGATTTTTCGCTAGGTTTTAATGATTGAATTGGGATTAAGAGTATGTGTTTTAGAGAAATAATTTAATGTTTGAATGTTTCGAAATTATCGTGACTAAGTTCGTTGTAATATATATTTTTTTAAATACAAAGTTGTTTACTTCGCACTATAAGACTTTAATTAAAAATTTTTAATTAAAACGCTTTCTTTGCTTACTGCACCATCTTCAGTAATAAATTAACTAAATTAAGACTAATGACTACTTGGGAATGGAGTTGTGTTGGGAGGGGTAGGTTTGCGGGGCGGGGCCAATATGGATAAGAGGGGGGATGTAATATAGGGTGCTTGAATGTTGAGTGTATTACTATTATTAAAATTAATTTATAAATTTTCTAAAATGTCTAACTTCCTTCCTTTTCTGCATATATGTAGAGGTACTCCGTGTTGACTTCATGTTCATGTGCCTGTTCCATCTACTTAAGGGTCCAATATTGTCTTCAATGTAAGTCTTCTTAAGTATCCCTGGGTCGACGTTCCCTTCACCGGGACATTTTTCCGTTGTGGGATCGAAGTATTGACAAGTTGGGGCGCCAATAGTGCCAGACCAACCAGCTACATTAACGCATTTTGGCAAATGTGATTCTTTATCAAACTTAAAACTAAAAACATTTACATGTGTTCCGAGGATCAATTTCTCGCAGGTATCCCGGGAGTTCAACTTCCAGCATGGTCCAGTGCCGTTTAACGGGGCGAACATTTTTCTAGTAACTAGAAAGGTTTTATCGTTTCCTTCGGTGAGTCCGGATGCAGCTCCCGGTAACATAAATATTCGGTCATATACTCTGCCGTTGCCGGTCCCAAACCCGGATGAGAAAGGAGGAGGGCCTATACGGTAAGGTCAGCAACCTACCTGAGGGGAAAACATCATTGCTCATAGAACAGGAAAACAGGCCTCGGAACCCGGACAGATCCCCGAAACAAACCAAGCGCGAAAACGGATTAAACGATTTAGGAAAATAAAAATGAAAAAAATTTAATAAATTGTCAAATAATATGAATGTATCAATAAATTTATAAAATAATGTTAAAATAAAAAATAATATAAATGAAATAATTAATATTAAAGAAAAAATATCTCAATAAATAATATGCATATACAAATGTACATTTTTAAAACTGTGTTTGTGAAAAAACAACGGACAATATTATACTAGACTCACCGTGGAAAATTGACAAGGCCTCTCCACGCACTTTGGCTTGACTGAAAGATACCTTCCTTGATCACATTCCTTAGGTTTCCCCAGAACCAGCCACTGGTCGCGGAAAGAGCCCAATAGGATACAATGTTTTTCGTACGAAATTTCTAAAATTTTTGGACAGTTCTGTGTTTCCCTGACCCATTTTTTCACTGCCAGAGTGACTCTCTTACTGTAAGACAAGCCGCGCGTTTCTCCCAAGTCCAATGTCGCTATCGTCCCGTCGCCCTATACCGGAACAGACGCCGCATCCTTCAGCAAGGCCAGCAGCAATATTCCCAGCGAGGCTCCTGGCGCACTGGTGCACTTCATCTCCGGTGTAGATCCAGTCTGCACTGATTGGAGCTGTCGAGCTTCCACCAAAGTATATGAGACGAATACGACAAGAAAAGATGTTCACCTTGAAGAAGCCAACCTCGAAAAGTGATCAGACTGAGAATATCTATACACCTGTATATTTCAACTAGTAAGAGTTTTAGGATGACTCGAAGAAAGTCTATATATATTTATCTCCCATTGGCTCCATATAAAAGAGGAAGACAGATGATATCGCATTGAAAAAACGAAAATTCCTTACAGCGTGAGTGAACGTATGTCTTTTATTAATTTTGCCTAAACGAATGGTTGCGAGTTGCGAAATTTGTCATAACATTAAATTTGTAATAACATGGAAACAATTAAATTTAGTGAAAAACATGTATAATGTATTATTATGCGACTGTAGAAACAGGATGAATTACAGATATTCAAGGATATTGGAATTCACTGGAAGGGTCTTGAATAAACAAGTAGATTCCCGAAACGTTTGAAAACTCAAAAATGCATCCGACGACGCCTTCAAGATGAACAGTATTTGTGGCGTTTCAGCGATTACACACCAGCGGCGGGTCACCATCGACAATAAAATAAGAGAGTACCAACCAAGCGCTAAGTAGTGATTATGTGCGTGCACAGACAGCGATTATTTTGGAAATAGGAATATACCGTGTTCCATAGACAATTAATTAGTGCGAAATTATTGTGAATAATAAAGAATATTGCTCCAATTAAATTAATGCCCAGTGACTTGAGTGATAAATAAAAACCTTATTTAATAATTGTTTCATATATCTCCCACTGGCAGGATCCCATGACAGTGTGTTGCCGATTATGCCATGCATGCTTTAAAACATAATTATTAAAACAGTTGTGAAGCGTTGATAATGTAAAATAAATAAATAAATGTTTTGTCCGCTCCATTTCGTAATTTTTTCTATATTAAAAAACAATCAGAGGATTTTGTGATGTACCTAAGTGCTGAATTGTTTTCAGAAAAAGGAGATAACGGTGGCCCATATTTACCATTCACATCTTTAATTTAGGTAATTTATTTTTCGTGCATTGATTCAATGAAATATTTGAAATGTTTTCGCATAGGGTGATTATATGTTGGAAGTTTACCTTTGAGCAAATTTTATTATTTTGATTTTGATTGATAAATAATCGATAAATATTGTACAAAAATTTCACATTCTATACACAGTGACCTGCTACATCTGAGTTCAGAGATACACCTAGATATGTTTACAAAAAGAGCAGTTAAAAATAATATTTACGAAAGGCATTTCAAATTTAAGAAGGTTTATGAGTAACTTACAAATTGAAATAAATATTGAAGTGTTAAAAAAATATTTTTAAGCATTTCATGTAATGTTAGCATCTCTACATTTTTTTTTTGTAAGACAGACATATTTGAGCACAAGGGGGGAGAGTTTAATGTTACTAATCAAATCTTTGGATTTTACCATTAAGTTGATGATCCCCGAAGAGGTCTTTTTGAAAAGTAGCGTGTAGCTGCAAATAGAGCCTGTTTTTTGCAAAAATATATTCATAAAATAAATTGAAAGATGTACGATCCAGCATTTCTTGGACGGAACTTGGATTTTAAATCGAGAATTGTCCAAAAGTAGATTTGTTAAATATACTTGTAATCAGTTTAATAATGTCCACTGTAATTTTTTAAACTAATTTTTCATCCGATATTTTCTTCAAAATCTCTAATATTGGATTATTGTGACAACATGAACGAATATTTATTCAAGGAGGTCGTCTGGCAATGTGAGCAAAATTTATTTCCTTTTCCCATGTCTTCACTTGCATTTTGAATCATATTTTTGTATGGAAGTACATCGATGTAAAATTTATTCATCAGGTTCCACATTAAAAAAGTAACCCATAAAAACTAAGTTTTTACAATACTCCCTTTCTTATTTTCGGGTTTTGTGTCTACCATATGCGTCGGAACCTCCATACAACTTGTATGAAAAAACCATTAAAAATTTGAAAAATACAAAATTATTCAGAATATTTTTGAGTTTGTTCAAATCTTTCAGAACGGGAGTACTGGATTTCTTGTCACAGAGACATCATTAATCAATTAATGTATATTATGGATGTCTCACACAGACGAAACTGTATTTTATTATTATTATGGGAAAGTAGGTATAGAAGTCATTTTATGGTGTATATCGGACTTACGACCGATCGTATGGTAGGCTTACTTTGACTTTTGACTTTGATCTCGTTGCCAGCAGAGTACCGGGTCACAAAGGACCCCTTGTTCTTTCATCATTATGTGAGGTGAGGGATTAATTTACCTCACTTGCGGGGGTTTATTTTGGGGGTGGATTGTTACTGCGAAGATGGTGCAGGAAAGGGATCCCGGGGGTTGGGGTCCCGTAGGAGGACCATTTTAGGTCTCTTGAACTTTCTTGGGATGTTCTCGTCGTAGCGCGACAGAGTGTTAATGAAGGGATTTTGGTGGGTTGGGTTCCTGCATAGAATCGTTCGGCGGTTTGTCTAATGAATTCCATTATGGGAGGAATACCTGAGTCGTGGTGTAGCTATGTGATTTTGATCCAACGCGGCGCATCCAGAGCTAACCGGCCTTGTTTTGCAAAATCTGAAGTTTTTTAGTGTGCATGACTGCGGCGTGGCCCCAGACGGGGGCTGCATATGTGAGGATGGGCCGTATAACGGCTTTGTATAGCAGAAGTTTGTTGTCTGTGGCCAGTTTGCTGTTCCGGCACATCAGTGGGTAGAGGGCTGAAAGGACGCGATTTGCGGTTTCAATCTTATTTTGTATGTGTGTGCGAAATGTGAGTTTTGAATCGAGTGTAACACCCAGGTATTTAATCTCGTTTGTCCAAGGGACTTTTTCGCCGAACATTCTGATGTTAGGCTTGTGTACGGTGGATTTGGATCTTCGGGAGTAGAGGGTGGAGGCGCTTTTGGAGGGGTTTATCTCCACACGCCAGTCTTTGCACCACTTCTCGAGTGCGGAAGCTTGCTTTTGGACACGGCGTATTGCGAGGGTGTGGTTAGGTGACGTGGCTAGAAAGGCGGTATCATCCACGAATTGGGCTATTGTGACATGGTGGTCGATGGGGGGGGGAATGTCACGAGAATAGAAACGTAAAGTTTCAGTACGGTATACTTACATATTATTAATCAGCGATTCCTGCACCATACAATGGAACTTCCTCCACTTCAAAATGTTCATATTAGTTTAATATACATGATATGAACGCGTATCAATCAATCACGATTGATAGCCGCGAGGCGCTCCGCGTCCTTTCCATATCAAGATTAAAAAACACTTGCCAAGGGAGGGGGAGCGGGAAATCTAAAAACAACACCACCAATATTTAAATATTTACATAATTTATTTAATTAAAGCAGAATTCTTATCTTTAGACTTATCAACTAAAAAAATATCACTAACCTAAAACTAATCCTAGCCTAAACGCAAGCAGTCCTGATTTACATAGTTTATCGTGTCTTTGTCACTTATCGCCACAAAAAAAAACATGTCGTTCACAAACACTCGTCGCATCACTCCTGGAGGCCGCGGGGGGGGGCGAGCGCTCGCGCCCACGCGTTCGCCGCTGGCTCCGCGGTTCCGCGGTCGGCTGGGGGCCATCTGGCCGCCGCGGTTCTCGTTCCAGGCCACGCGCGCTGTCCCGCCGCGCCGCTGCATCCGCGCCGTCGCTGGATCCGCGTCATCGGGAGGGTCTGGCTTTCCTCCTGGAACTCCTCGTGGAGGACCGGCCGCCATCCGAGGCAAGGCGGCCATCCTCGTCGCCGCGTCTTCTTCTCTGCGGGTGGCGTCCCGAGGCTGGCACTCACCCTCGCCGGGAGGGAGGTCGGAGCGAACTCATTTCGGGCTTGCCGCGTCGATCTCTCCTCTCGCTGCCCAGGGAGCCTCTCCCCGCGCACCCCTTCTCCCCTCTCCTGCACCGTATTCGGGGCTTGCGAAATTGGCGCGCAAATCTCGTACACCAAATACACAGTAGACAATGTTCGTAAATTACTGCTTGCGTTATCATACCTAATACTAGTTACGAAATAATATTTACTAACAAATCTTACTCTAAAATAACATTATCTTATTCTAAAATAATAATCTTATTCTAGGGCAACAATATAATTTTTAACGCCGCAAAACAGGACTGCGTTGTTCGCTCGCATCTGTTTTGCTGGCCCAAAAAAAAAAGGTCAACTTAAGGACGGAATTCCTAGAATAAAGCGATTTCGGAGCGGCACAAATTAACGCGGTTATATCATACATTATTTAGGTATAGAGAATAAAAAAGGTTGTATGGGGTAATCTATCCGCAGGTAGTCGGGCAACATCTATCCTCTATTCTTTTTTCTTGCCGCGTACCGAAATCGCTGTATCTCGGTAAATAATTGGAATTTTGATAAATTCTTTTGAGGACATAATTTTGAATGTCTAAACTTACGAAATGTATAAGAATTTTTTATGATTTTTTTAAATTTCCAGACTAGAATACTCCCTTAAATTATTCTTCACCAGCATGCACGCCTGCGAGCTCTGGTCGGATTGCAAGCGAGTGACGTACGACCGTCTTTGTGTTCAATATAATAAAGCGTACGGAATGTTGTTCGGGCTGCCACGTTATTGCAGCGCTTCCGCGATGATCGCTCGTCTTGAGCCGAGGCACAGCACCGCCTCTAGTACAAGCGGCGCTATCATGGAAGCCCGGATCCCTAATCAAAGCATGGCATGAGATGCAGAATAGTAAGAAATATGTACCACATTAATGAATTACGTAGCATTCTACCTAAACCCTTTTTACTTTTACCATAATAAATAAGACCAAGATACAATGTTAAAAATAAACATTAATTTCCTGATATTACCTAGGTAACACTGCAAAATGTTAAGTAGGTGTTTTGTTTGTTTTTGTCTGAAGGTAGTTTTATTTTTGTTTAATAATATGTTTTGAGTAGAATATTAGTTAAAATGGTTTTTGTTATTCCAGATGAACATTGTATATTGAAACTTAACTGTGATTTATAACATACAAATAAAAGTATAACTTCTCTGATTAATTTCTAAGTAAGTAGTTTTATTTCTACCGCAAAATAATTTTTAAAATGTTTATGTAAATATTTTAATTATTAAAATCAATATGATATTTATAATGTAAGGATAAATTTTAATATATATTTAAATATATAAATATAAAATTTAAGTCACGATCGTGCGTAGGCAGAAGTGAGACCCAGAACTCGCGATCATGACATATAGGTACGAACTATGGTTATGGATAGAATTTTTGTTTTTCGTAAAACACGACACCTATTCCAAAACAAATCATAAAAATGTAATTGTAAATGTAAAAGTGACCCAAAGGTCGCGGGTTCGAACCTCACTCCAGACTAGCAAGTTAGTCCTATTTTCATAGCACAAGCGTTAAGCTTAGTTTGAAAATAGTAAGAATATTGATGTGACACGTATTCCGTGTTCACATCTCTATTTTTTTTAAATATTTAAAAAAAAATATTTAAAAAAATTGATCTGAAAGAAAAATAATCTCAGGTCTGAAAGGGGTATTAGTATAATTCGGTAAAAGTGTTGAATTACTGCCACCTGGGGACGTTTGTAAAAAACATTTTTAAATTTTTATCATTATTCATACATCCTTGCCCTGCCATCTTGCGGAACATTGAGAAAGCTTGTTACCAATATTATAGATATTGCTAAACATTTCTGAAAATAGTTGTCCGACGTACAAATTAAATTTCTCACACAGGTGTCAGTATTTAAGAGGGTTTTATTCAGTCAAACACTTCTACAGGAGAATTAATACATTTATTTAAGAAGAACTTTATAGAGCAAAAATCAGATACAGAGTGATAAGGCTTCCGCCCATTCTTACTACTTATACCTTAAATCCTTTGTTTCTTTAATCATACAAGCATTTTTTGTGTCGAAGGGACCGTTATGGTGTTAATGTAAACAGATTTGCCAGTTCATTGTCCTGAAGGGATCAACAGACTGAGGGGCAAAAAGTCGTCATCTTATCTCCAGCTCAAGTTCTTCAACCTTCGGACAAATTAACCGTATTCACGTTCCTCTACCTGACTGGTTAAGCTAAACACGATAGAAAATTATAATCGAAATAATTTAATTTGGAATGCCAAATATTTTAATGGTAGCGGGGATATAACACGTCCCCTCATAAGATGAAAAATCAGCAGGTTGGATTATCTGATTTTTCGACAAAATTTATCCTAGTAGTAGAACACTAAAATTACTTTTTTTGTAATAAAATCTTAATAATATAACATGATTAAAAGGTTCATTATAATGAATACATTTAAAACATAAAATTAGGTACCTACATATAATGCTCGTAAAACTTGTCTTCATAATTCACTTAAATATTTCAATTCACTGTTCAAAGTCAATTATTTCCACTGAAAATTGTTTTCTTGTTGGGGTAGCTCCATCTGCACCTAAATAGGGTTGTGTCGTCTGAAGCCGCATTTTGTAGACTCCTTGATGGGGTGTCGTCTTCCTTGTCTGGATGATGTCATCTGAATCCTGGGTAGTATTGTCTATAGTTATTAATTTAGATTATTATTTTTCCGCTGCGCTATAAGTCATCATGTACAATTTTCCGCTTTAAGTCATCATGTACAATTTCGCTCGCTAAGGGTAGAGGAGTTTTAGTTGAGGAATCAAGTTTTAGAAAGATTGCTCTTCATAAGTGGAATAGGGATATCGCTATTAAAATTATAACATATATATGTTGCTTATTTTAATTGAAAATATTAATAACTTACATAATAATTTTTTTACTTACATATTACAGTCATGTATTAAAGTATTATTGATTAGTTTATTTATTTTTTAAACTTAAATATTAGTCTCACACTTTCAGAGGAATTTGATATTCTTTCTGTTAAATTTAAATTGCAAAAATATTATTTTGATATTAATTTTTACTAAATTTTTTGTATATTTGTTTGTCAGGCTGTGAATATTTCAATTGCTTTATCTGGTGGTTTCTTTAGTCTGAAGATCTTTATTTTTTTGTTTGCCGCTTTTTCGCGAACATGATCACATATACGTAATATTTCGTTTGCTTGGTCAACTAGGTATTTTTTATTGCAAAAAGCGTTAGGTGTCGATTAATTGTGTGTTCAAATACTCGATTTACGGGCATAAAATCTGTAGTAGTTATTACAGCATTTTCCATTGATTTTTTAATATTATTTTTAAATATTCTTTTTAATTTTATTTGTGCAGGTAAGATTAATTTATTATCAATTCCTTCTCTTGCCATGATATTGGGTTTTATATCTGCTTTTGCAAATACTGGTGTATTATTTGACGATTGTAAATTGGATTTAATTTTATTTTCGGATTTATTTTTGGATTTTATCATTGGCCTTAGTTTGTTTATATTGTTTGGGGGTAGCTTTTTTGAATTCCGGTTCATTTTGGAAGATGTTTGGCATTAAAACACCACACTTGCCAGACGGGCTGGTGAGTTTTAAATCAGCCACCCTTAACATAGGGAACAGACGCTGTTTGTAGCCGCCCATTATGGAATTATGGATCAGACGCTACTGCCTGTTGGTCTGCGAGAGGTATTTTATTTCTCTCCTGCCCTCCATATCTGGCAAGCTTTCCCCTATCCGCCACCTGGGGACGCATCTTCTAGCGGTTACAGGCTCCGCCAAATGAGCTACAATTAGCTAACAACAGGGAAGAATGGAAAAATACGAAAGAGGCCTATATCCAACAGTGGAAAGACGAAGGCTGATGAAGAAGCTTTTTTGAGTGGAAAATCGTTTTATTCTCACAATTTGATTTTACGATTTCTCGCTTTTCTCTGATGTCAAGATGGTCGAATACGGGATCCTCCGGATTTTTTCCTTAAATGTAGTCTTCTGTCACATTGTTTTTTTGAAACTGACGTCATTTACTTCTGAGGAATCTGATGTATCGAGAGATAAAGGCTCGGACAACTTTAGTTTTTCTTCTTCGTCTGGGGTAGCAAGGATTTGAAAATCTTCGTCGGTTTCTGCTATCTATGCTTCTAGATTGTTAAGTTGCAACAATCTAGAAAGCATTAGAAATTAATAAAGCTATCAATAATAATAGTCAAATAATAAATAAACAAATAAATTAATCTAATAGTCAGATTTTAAAGCTGTTCCCTCTATCTTCAGTTAACTCCTCCCATTCCCTCCCCCCCCACCTAGTTGACACTCTGTCCCTCTCTCTTTTTCTTTCCTCCTTTATAAATTTCTGTACCTAGATTTGTTTATATTGTAATTGTACTGAAGAAGGTTGAGTCCAACCGAAACTAGTTGACAAATTTATAGCAATAAAGTGGTTTAAAACATAGTATTTAATTAATTCTTAAATTTCTTATAATGTCAAGCCACAAAGTGTTTTCTTGCTTTGAAAAGTATATATTTTATATTATTTGTCACTTAATTTTTAATTTATATATATTTAGTTTTAAGATATTTCCTTCCAGTATATATTTAATTTTCTCATCTTGCTTCTCCACTTATTTATTTCGTTTATAAAACACTTTCTTCATTAAAATATTTTACCTTTTTGAAAATTGGCATCAGAAAGCTACTTTTCCAGACATCAGGATAGCAGCTCGTACTCAAAGATAAGTTAAATAAGAGATATAACGGATAGGAGGGATGATCAACACAATTTATCAGGAGTATTGGTGGTATCCTGTCTGGTCCAGCGCTTTTATTGTGATCCAGTTGTTTAATTAGAGTTAATATCTCACCTTGATTAATATGGACATTTGATATATTTATTTGATCGGAAACCTCGAAGTTCGGTATAAAATTATCAGACACAGAGGCACTATCATATACGCTTTTAAAAAAATCTGCGAACATGTTTGTTATTTCACTTACGTTATTTCCTACGACATTAATGAGATACATTGTATTCGGTATATCAGTATCATTTTTTCTCAATGAATTTGTGTATTTCCAAAAAAATTTGTCTTGTTCTGTATATTTTTCTCGATATTATTTACATTGTTATTGAAACTCAATCTACTAAATTCAGAGTTTTCAACTATTATGGACGCACTATACAAAAAAGCTGGCTTGTTTTGTAAAAAAACAAATGAACGTCTAAATACACGAATGTGCTATTACATTGAAATGTGACAGGCTTCGCGCTAGGTATATATTCATATTCTATTTCAATATTATTATTATTGATTGTGATGATTTTGTTCTCTGAACAAAAATTTTTGTTTTCTTCATATTCATTTTCAGACTTTCTTTGCTCGAAGCCTCGTGTAGTTCTTTTATCGTTATACTTAGTTTTTGATATATTTACTTACAACTACTACGTTGTCAGCAAATATTAGGTGACTTAAGTATGTGCCATCTATCTTCACACCTTTGTTTGCCCAATTCAGGATCTTAAATACATTTCCTAAGGCTAACGTGAAGAGTTTAGGAGAGATTGTGTCACATTGGACACCTTTTTCCATTTTTGATTTTTCAGTTCTAGTATCGTCGTCAATTATAACACTCATAGTTGTATTTTCATATATAAAATTTTGCTAATCGTATATATTTAGAGTCTATTCTAGTCACGACCACAAACGAAACGAGAGGCAGTTGATTCCAACCCAGAAATATCAATGCATATTAAAGATATAATAACAATGACTTATTTTTTTATGTATCGGTTAAAAAAATTCGAACAGTTACAAAGAGTTACTGAACTTCATTACTACATTTTTGGGAAGAAAGCTGAGAAGAGGGAATCTTCTGGGATGCTTTATGAATGGCTAAAGTAATCTATACTTTATATATATAAATAAATAAATATATATTTATTTATTTAGTGAACTGCTAAAATTGAGAAAGAGAGAATTATTTATCATTATTTGACTTGTATTAAAGCAAATGAATTTTTAATATCAATATGCATAAGTTATTGTAGTGATATTCCAATATTTTACAGAAAATAAGTCAGAAATATTGAAAAAAAATGTAAACTGTGATGTCGCTCATTTCATCCAAAGTGAACCTAAAGCATAATTTCTATTCAAAATTGCATGAATGAGACTTCCCCGAAGTTATTCATACTAGCTGTGAGACACATAAACAAATTTAAAAAAGTAAAATATAGTTGCGTAGAATACGTATTGCTTCAATATTCTTACTATTTTCAAAATAAACTGAGCGCCTTACTTGCTTATCTACAATGAGATTTAAACCTGCGACCACTGCATCACTAAGCAAGTATTTTAACCACTAGACCAACAAGCACGTCGTATCATACAGAAAACCAATTTTTCCGTATCGTTAGTAAAAGTCCGCATACTGCCGGCATCGCGTAAGTCGTTTATGAATACTGAACGTGTTAGTGGAAGGAATTGCCGGGATTCTAATACGTGCCACTTCCCGAGAAGTTTGTAATCTGCGCATACGTGTCCTTTAAATTGAGGGCGCCTGAAGATATCACACACGCGGAGTCGTTTTTTATTCGCAAGTGGGTACAGCACTAGAGCCCTCGACTGAAGGCGAGAGGGCCGGATATTGGTTCAAACGAACAACGAGGCAGCGAGGGTCGTACGGGGGGTGAAATTCTCACTCTTGTGTTCTTTGGGATTTGAATTGCGCGAAATTTTACAGCTGTATTCGCCCGTGTTCAAGGATATCAATCTCTGAGACTAGGACCATTTGGAGACAATTTTTGAAGATCATCGTGTACACATTAGGGATTTGCCATCTACGCCTCACTTCACGCTTGTTAAAGGTAAGTCAATATCAACAGCATTGAATATTTTGTTTCGACAGTTAACCCTTATGTTACTACCCGGGCACCCGGGTATCCATTTCTGACTTCAAGTTCAAATAATTTTATTCATAAACCCTTGATACTTTTGTCCACCCGGATCCCCATTATTTGAGGTATTTGAAAGGAATTTACGTAAAGTTTAGTGTTATTTTATTTTTAAAAAGGTATTTTATATGACCTTAAACTTGACTAGTCTTCTGATTACTATCCAGGGTGCCCGGGTACCCATACGGTATTGATATTCCCATATTCAGTGACAGACATAAATTTAACCATCAGATTTCTTTTTATTGTAGAAATTAATAATGTTTGGTTTATTTTTTAGCCTCGACGTCACATCATCATGATGCGTGGATAATAATAATTTTTTTGGCACAAAGGAACATATTTTAACATTACCGTGGAATCCAAATAACAATAAATTACTGGCTCGAGTTTTAGTCTCCTTCATTTTCTCCAGAATACGAGTACTTTATTTATTACTTTATTTCGTCTCAATATGACAACGATCGTAATATTTCAAGATAAAATAATATTTTGTACTGAAGAAAGTGATTAAAAAATATCCAATGTAATATTAGGTTCACAGCCTTTGAGCGGCCAATTCTTTCACCTTGGTTAGTTTCTCGTCCAGGTTTTGATTTTCCGGTATATGTTTAGCCAGTAAGAGGATCGATCCACCATATTTTTATCCCTTATTTGGCTGGTTTAGACGGAATGTATTGCATAAATCGTGTACTTTCGCTGTATGCAAATAATAACGCTCATTGATTGTAACGGTTGGGTTGTGGATCTATACACACTGAAAATTTTTGAAATCAGTATCATCCATACATATTAGACGCAGCTCTATCTTCCTTCAATCGGTGTTCCTTCATACAAGCATCATCTGAGAGAAGAAATTCCACGCTAGATTTTGATAACATAATACGTACATTATAACAGAATTATAATTTGTATTTAGGTAATCGGCACCATATACTATTAAAATAACAACTAATGCATTTAACTCGAATGAAGTCAAATCCTTCTAATGTGGTTTATAAGTAGGATTATGTTCGTTGCATTCATGATGTACTTTCCTGGCCTATTAATTGTTGTGACGGAAAAAAGTATCAAAAATTTCTGGTGTAAAAATACATTTGAATATAGGTAATACTAATTGATAATGCTTTTCTTGATCCATTTGGACCACTTTCTTGCCTAACGATATTATGCGATAATTTATAATACGTGAATTTTTATGCCATTTCATTTCATTGCTAGCTAAATGATCTTGAGCAGATGTCGGCGGTTCAGTATTTTCCGCAGTATTTTTATAATCTTATTTTTTACGTGGTGCAATATCGTCCATATCTTCTGCTGATTCTTTATCGTCACTTTTTTTATCCAAATAATAATTTTTATCAGTGCTTTCTGGAATTCAATCTTCGTTCTCGCCATTCGAAAAATCATCTGTATTTACAACTGTATCGTTACGCAGTAATTAGAGCATAAAATCTTTTTTCAGAAGCGCTCTATAAAAAAAATAGAATATAATAAATTTTGATCTTTGTTATCATTGAACGTGAAAATATCAATAACAACACAAGAAGGTTATTTTAAATATTCCCATGGTTAAAATTTCTTCATTCTTCAGTAAATTAGAAAAAAGTTGAAACAGTGAAAACTTAACTGTTATAAACAATTATAACTCATATAATATAAAACATATAATAAATTATAACTGTTATAAATATATTAAAAATAAATTGCACATGAGACACGTCCGCACTTTAACCCAGAATTGAAGATATAAATGAAAAAATCAGTCAAAATGTACTAGTCAATGTCAAACGAACTGATTAAAATCAGGTATAAAGAGGTACATATATCGTTATGAGAAGTAGTGAACTTCTAGGAAGCTGTTTGACCATTATATAAATATCAATTTGTGATATACAAAACAAAACAATGCATGGGGGAACGTCAATCCAGGTAGAGTACCCAGGTACCCTGGGTAGTAACTAGTGTGAAAAATTCCGGGTAGTAACATAACGGTTATGTGAATTTGAATCTCCTCCGCAGCAATTATAACAAAATTAATGTTTGAAATTTAATACCTTCTGTTTGTTTAAATTTTCAGAATAAATTATTGTAGGACTCTATGATTCTAGGTTGTGTACACTTATCCGAGCGGGCTTATCCAGAGAGACTAGAACGCCACACTCTTGTCCCGACATACTACTGTTACCTCGTTCTAGAAGAAATGCACGTGTGTTTGAATACAGAGGAAAAAAGTTTAAAAAAAAGTACATTTTTAAACAATTTTTTTACAAAATTTGACCTAAAATGTAAGAAGAGAAGATACAATGCCAGCTTTTTTGCTTTTTTGCTTCATACATCTTTTCATGTACGTTCTACGGCTGTTGTTTTTAACAGAGCCATTCTCCAATATTTGTCTTGTCTGATTGTGCTGTCTTCCGCCGTGTTCTCTGTTACTGCTGCCTTCAGCACTCGCCTCAAATATTTTCTTAACCATTCTTTCCTCTCTAATGCGTCCAACATGACCAAAACATCTTAGCAATTCTTTCTTTATTCTATCTACCACTATGGTAGCCCTATTAAACCAGCTTGTTTTAAAAAAAACTGTCAATAGATCTAGTTGGACTTTCTCTGTACGAAATTTGATTCCATAGATTGCCTCACTGTATTGTCAGCTGCTCATCTCGGTACAGGTTCTACCTAGTGAGATGAGCGGCTCCATTTCCTTGATCATGTGTCAAGATGAAGATAAATAATAAAAAATAATAATAATAAAAAAAAGAAATAATATAAAATAAAAGGTCCCCGTTTTCATCCCAGTTAGATAGATTTATTCCAACTATTTACGTCTTCATTCGTTTCGTTTGCTACTGTGTTCATACAAAATATGTCATTAAATTTTTTTTAAATATTCTCTTTTACTTTCTGGATTGCTCTCGTATCTCAATGTTATTCTCCAGAGGCAACCACTAAACGCTATATGGAAGTTTAAATTAATATGTAAATATTAGGTTGGTGCATAACTATCTGCCGTTTTTTTTAATTATATTTGATATATGCTAGATGAACGCATCGGAACAGCGCTCCCAATTTCCGACTATTCGCTACTTGTCAATGAGGGAGAAATGCATTTGACTGTGAGAATACTCTGAAAGTAAAATTTACATCCAACCAAAATACCGTGTCGTAGTTGGCATTCACCGAAAGCTGCGCGCGCACGACTAAGAGGCGGGTCATCGAGCCGCTGAATATACGTGAGATCCCCACCATAGAAAAACACAGTGGTGGCGTCGTTCTACTGGCGGAATACCCGCCAGGCGGCTCGTGCACGGACTTTCTTGAATAAATAAAAGAAAAATCATTTTGATGCCTCAACCTGTGTTCCGGCCAGCGAAGAAGACCCCAAGAAGAGATCCTGAGAAGAAAGAAGAAAAGGCACGAGCCACCAGCTCCTCTGCCCTCCCAGCGCTCAGACTGAAATGGAGACCGTCTATTGGTATGATTGATATCAATGGGACCAGTGAAACAGGGTACTGCTGAAATCCTAGCCTGTTTATTAACAAAATCAATTATTCAGAACAATAAAATAAGATCAAGTAAGGTGATTGATCTTAGACATCCTATCCATCCCAGCCTTGATTAAATGCAAACGTTGTTTTAATTAGAGGCTTTGCGATACAATGAAACCTTCGTTTTCCCCCACAAATTTATTTTCAACATAATTCTTAACCCGTGCAACGCCGGTTATGAACAGCTTAAGTATGCTTCTAAGGACGCTTTATAGCATCAATGTGCGAGGCTTAGTAATACTACACATTCGCTGTCTTAAGCTTCTCGATTTGTAATCTCCCTTAAAGCTGGAGGCCTATTGGCGAGTGTCATTGTACTTGCTCTTTCCAGTGGCAGTTTTTTGTAACATAAGAATTACAAATATGGTATTAGTAAAGTGAAAGTGGTTCCAACACGGTACACTTATAAATATAAATAGTAGTTTTACATTTTTAAAATATAAGAAAAATAATAAAATCATTGGCTGATGAAAACAATTGTACCTTGAGTAATAAAATTTCCCTCTGGTACTGGCTGTAAGTCAAGTACCTGGAGTTTATGGTAGGTACCTACTCTATTTTACATTTTTATTTTAGACTAATATTAACTGAACCGGATTAAATTGCGAAAAATTTGAAAATTAAAAAAAATTAAAAGCCTCCCAATTGAAACTAGATTGTGCACCAGGCACTTGACGAACTTAGCTGAGATATCGTCACCCCAGTTCTATCTTGTCGTAAGGTCAAAATCGTCGTTTTTGACTTGTTGTGATAACGTGAAGCTTTGAGACTTGCTCTACAAATCGCTCCAATCCATTTTATCGTACCTACTCTAGTTTCGTCGGTACAGAATTCCATTTTGTCGTATGTGCTGAAATTTTGGTCTTTGATCAGTTCTATCTTGTGGTATGTATCTAATGTTCATACAGAAGTTTAAAAAAGTTAGTTCTATCTTGTCGTAATATTCAATTTGGGCACCCACTTGTCGTATCTGACCCGGTATCTCTTTTAATTTATTAAAAATTAAAAAATATAACCTACGAAAAAGTATAATTAAATATCTTTCAATTAAAACAAAAATACTTTTTGAATTGCAGTGCTGGTGGTGATGAGCTATCCTTTATTCCATATACTCAAATAAAGCAATTAGGATACGAACTAAATGATATACTTAACATCAAGTACATATAAGACAAACATGGATTTGACATCATTCGTAGATAATAAATTACAAAACATACATCTGAGACGCGAAAATCTTTTTAAGATTTCCCATTTTAAGATTTGCGACCCTTGAGGTGAGTACAAATGATCCAAATATTATTGTTATTATTATTAAGTCTTGAACTGAGGAAAAAAACGTGATTTAGCATCACTGCTTTCATGCATGCCACCGGTAGATAAAATATTTTACGAAAATTTACTTAAAAATTATTGATTTTGCCTTTATTATAATTTTTTATTTAGTTTATTTATTAAAAGCTTCTCTTGTAAATCATAATTTATTGTGGTATTACTGTTGTTTAAATTAATGTGTTTTGGTAGAGTTTCATGAAAATGATTTTATTATTGCTTAAATTAATTAACGAATACTTTAATCAAATCATTTCAATTCTTATATACTTTTTGAATGAAATGAAATTTAAATGAAAACAATTTTTTCCTGTTATTTTGAAGCGAACAATTAATAAAAAACATTAAAATGACACCTTTTTTCCTTTTAATACCAACCGATATTTCAATTTCATTTTGTCGTATCGTCAGTTTTCGTCACAATGTTGCGGATGTTTGTCGTATCGTCAATTTTTATCAAACTTTAATATAAAAATAATAAAAAACGGTAAGAGGTAAATCTAATTTTTCTCTTGCAAATGACGTAATTAAAAAAATAGAATATTATTATTAACTCGGAAAAGAATAATACTATTTCGTGTAGTTGGAAAATCGATTTCAAACTTTGAATGCGTTTTTCTCAAAACTGTTGTTTTGATCTTACGACAAGATAGAACTGGGGTGACGATATATACAAATTTTCAGAAAATTTTGATAAAAACTACAGGAGCTATCATGTTAATAAAATTCAAACGAACTTCTTATGAAGAATTTTGTTAATAAAATCTGAAAAAGGTTTGAAGTCTATTGGATATGGACAAACTATGTTTTGAGGTCTTAAGTTCTTTATTATTTTTATCACGATATATAACACCGATTTACTATTGCTATCGCCAAGCGCTAGGTCACGTGTGACGAGGTATTCAGATTAACTTTTATTCTTTGGACACCAAAGAAGCTGAAGTTAATGTGAATTTTTCCCCTTTTCTCTCAGTTTTGTGAAACATAGTCCCGAGGGTTAGGTCCAATATCTTTATAGTCGAGTATGGAACACCAAAGCTTTTTACCCAAAAAGTTAAGTTAAAGATTTATGTTTAGAAGAACATGAATAAAGATTGTGAAATATTTTTTGTGATTTATCATTTAACTGTCAACTTGTCTTCCAAAACAATAGAATTTTTTATTCAGAAAAAGACTATACTCTTGTAAAACCAGTAATTTAACATTTTTTCTAGAAATTCAGGTTCTATTATCTGTAGACTTTCCTTGATAAAAATTCCGCCGTCAAACGAATCATATAAAATGTATATTAGGATTTGCATTAGCCAAGCGCCATTTTATGCCACACTCTAAAAATAATCATAAAGATTGACGGTTTTAATTAAAAATTTTCAAACAGCAAACGCAACAATATTATATATTAGTTTCGCCGTCGTACATGTGTGTGGAAATGTATTGGAAGTGAAAATTGATACACTTCTCGTCATCCAATTGAACTCAAATTTTGCACGTCGACTCGACGTCGATGACAACGCATTTTGAAAATTTTGTCGGTATGCACAATTATTGTGGTTGATTTCGTTTTTCGCAAAAAACTCGTCGACCGAGACCTTGATTCTAAAATCTACAAGTTTGCCAGATAGGCGCAGTCCGCAGACGTATGTGGGAAGTACATTCGCCGCGGGACATTTGTCCTCAGAATTGAGTCGAATTTAAGCTTTTTTCATTTTAATCCAAAAAACCACTTTAAAATGCTAATAACTTTGCGAGTTTTTTTCTGATCTTGAAAATGAAAATGAAAAAAAAAATGAAAACGAAAATACAAAAACCAGAAATAAATATGAAAAAAATGAAAAAAAAAAACTGAGAACCTTTTTAGGACCTCGGATTTTTATTTTATTTTTCGTGACCTCCCCCATACTCCCTATTTCTCCATTCTCAAAAACAAGATTTTATTTTCATGTATAGACTCTTTTTCATTTGCAATTAAACATGCTGCTTAAGAAAAAATCGAAAATATGAATGGTGCAAAATGCGGCCGTCTTTCTTTTGCTTGTTGTAATTTTGTATCAGTCTCTTTCTCGCGGTGTGACATAAATAAAACTTCTTTTTTGGGCTTATTTAACCGAGAGCGATATTTCAGCGACTGTTTGCCAAGTTTGAGTGAAATTAAAAAATCGAGTATCACGTTCGAATAATAGAGGCGCCATCTTCTTCTCATTTTTCAATTTTTTTTCCCCTCCAGTTTTCTTGATATCCATCCAAAAACTATATTTTCTGTTTTTTTAATGATTCGATTAAAAAAATCGTTAAAAAAGCGATAACTTCCTACACATGTGCGCGATAGTGCAGCTCAGGTCTACAGGAATTGTTCCGTATTGCGTGTCCACGGAATGACGTTCGTTGTAGAGATTTTATTTACCGTTTTTTATATTTTTGTTTGCTGCTCTGCGTTGGCCAATTTTATATGTGAATATCGCAATAGATAGAGCACGAGTGCTGCTATCGAGTATAAAAATTAACGTTCCGAAGTGATGCAGTTTAGAATTAAATTCGCTTTCACTCGGTTTTCACAGTTTTGGCCTCTGCTCCGCGAAAGGTGGCTGTATCCTTCATCTAAAAATCACTATTTGTAGAGTTCTTACTTTCCAATCTCTTAGCGTGAAAAATTCTGCATAGGTATGTACTTTTTGTTGCGTATAAAGAATTTACAATGTAAACTTTGTTTTTATGGGTAAAATTATTCTCAAAACTCTATTGTTTCTGAACTACTATTTCTGAAGTTGGTGGTCAAAAATCATTTCTCAATTTCTCAAAAACTAATGCAAAGATCTTATTGAAATTTTGCACACTTCTAGACAGAATTGTCTATTGATAAAAAGGTTTTTTCTTCTTTGATCATAACTTATTTTATAAGGCAATACGTGTTGTAGATTTTATTGAAAATTGTACTTTTTGCACAAAACTCTGACAATTTTTTTGAAATCTTTCGTTAAATAATGTGTATACTTACCTACTAACAGAATTATATTTTACTTCCTAGTAAAACATAATAGCCGATTGCTTAACTCCTGTTAGCATGCTGCTAGGCCCTGCGGGCGGCTGTCTAGGCCGATGGTAGCCGGCCCGCGGCTATTGATGGCCGCTGCGCGGCCATTGCTATTTGCTCGCTGCTTGACAACGTGGTCGACTATTCTACAATCGGCTGTCGCCAATGGCAGCTAAGGTGGGCGATTCGCAGCCAATGGTGGCCACTGCGCGGTGTCTGCTTGCTGCAAGGCCATGCTGTCGGCTTTAGTAGTCGCTTCGCGGCAATTGATAGCTACTGCGCAAATAGGTCTGATAGGTCTTAATGGTTGCTATCTATATATAATAATATCGTTGCCTCGGTCCGCAACTTGTTGGAATTACAATTTAAGTTATTTAGAGAGTGACACGTAACCAGCTCGTGGGCCAGGTCACGCCCAAGAGTTGTTGTTAATCACACCCGTGATTTTTCACGGATGTACGGGTAGTTTGGATATAATTCAGACAAAGTATCTATTCAGTATTTCTAACCGATTAATAAGTGTAATAGATCTGAGGAACGTATGTCGCGACGCCAGAAAGAGACTGCATGACAGAGAGAGAGAATGTATAAAAAGGCGCGTGAATGTCGAGTCATTGTTATTCCGACCGCACCTTACTGTATAAACGATTGTCTGAACCGTTATTGTTACCCAAATAAATACTTACGAGAACAAAGTCTTTACTGGAAGCAACCTCATCCCGAAACAAGAGTATTACATCTGGCGCAGCCGAAAAGGAATATTTTTTTACGAAGATCGGGAGATTTTGAAAAAATATTACGTAACCGGGAGCAGCATACATTATGGCAGGGGACAGCGGCATAATTTTTCAAGAGGAAAAAAAGAGGCACAGTAAGAGGGAAAGGCGGTCACATTGACGGACATCGACATCGCAGGATACAAGAGGAAGAAGACGAGCGTCGAGGGTCACTGGATGCGGATATAGAAAGGATCCACATCGCCACTTCCATCGCGGACGAGCTACGGAAGCGGAGACTTCTGGAAGCTGAGGCAGAGCGGCGGACCAGAGCGACGAGCTGAGGAAGGCGGAAGGACCATCCGAGGACGGGCGAGCGCTGGACGAGGGAAGCGGCCGAGGAAGGAGTCACCAGGGAGGCGTGGACCAGCAGCAGACGCAGGCGAGGAGAATCAAGGCGGCAGGGCCAAATTTAAGTACTTTGCGATTTCTTTGTCTGTAGGTAGTTGTTGGGCAGCATGGAATCCATTCCATGGTCAAACGAAAGCGCTCTCCAGAGCGCTTTCGTTTGACCACGAGAGTGACGCATGGGACGTCTATTAGGTTCGTTTCGAGCAGTATCTTATAGCTAATGATGAGAAATGGGCAGAACCAAAAAAAAAGCGATTTTTTTTAACAACTTTGTTAGAAAATACTTTTACATTGCAAAATTTAGTAGTACCTAAGAAGGTAACAGATGTAAAATTAGAAGCATTGTGGGAACATTTAGATAAATTTTGTTTTAAAAGCGTATCGATTTTTCATGAACGCGAAAAATTTTTCTCAGCAAAGCAATTTGAACACGAGAGTGCCCAAGATTTGTTGTTAGATTAAAAAAATTAAGTAGTTCATGTAAATTTGGAAAATGTTTGAATGAAAATTTACGCGATATTTTTGTACTTGGAGTAAATAATCATCAGCTAAGAGAGAAGTTATTTTTAGAACCGGATGATCAATCAATGGCAGATATGGAATGCATTGCGTACAATTTCGAAGCTATTACTTGTAGACTACAGAAAACCGAGAGAATTAAATCAGAAATTTGTTTAGTTGAAAAAAATAAATTGTCACAATCGACTTCACGAACGCATGGTTCGGGGGGTACTTATAAAAATTCCGGCGGTTCTAGAAATGTGCAATCGCATTATACGAATGCGACAGTTGCACAATGTTTTGCGTGCGGGGCAACGACACATAAGAAGGTTGATTGTCCTTATAAAGATTTTGTTTGTAAGGGATGTTTCAAAAAAGGCCATCTGAAAAAGGTGTGTAGAAATTTAGGAAAAAAACGGGTTAATGTTATCGCAGAAGACATCACGCGAATGATGGGGACTGCAAGTAACGTAGGCACGAATAAACCGATCATGATTACAATATCGATCGAAGACACACGCTTAGATTGCATGGTGGATACAGGGTCCAGTTCTTGTGTGATTCCAAAACAGATTTACGACGCGGAGTTTGGCCACATTCCACTCATAAAAACAAATCTTACGTTATACAGTTAGGATAATTCTGCTTTCAAAATAAACGGGATATTAAAAACAAATGTTACATATAATAATAAAATGTTACCAGTAGATTTAGTTGTAATAGACAACGGAATATTGCCATTAGTAGGTAGAGATTTCTTAGGTAGGTTCGGAATTTTATTATCGGGAGTTAACACTTTAGAGACCGGGGAAGTTATCGATTTGGATGCACAATCGCGTTTTGTTGAAAACATTAAAAAGGATTATCCCGCAGTTTTTTCTAATACGTTGGGTAGGTTTAATAAATTTAAAGTAAGTTTAACAGTAAATAAGGATTTTCGTCCAAAGTTTTGTAACGCGAGAGTCGTGCCATTCGCAATTCGGGATAAAGTAGAAGCGGAATTAAGAAGATTGGTGGATGAAGGTGTGTTACAAGGGATTACGGCAAGCACCATGGCATCACCTATTGTTCCAGTTTTAAAGAAATCCGGCGAAATTAGAATTTGTGGAGACTATAAAGCAACCTTAAATCATCAATTGATTATAGATAGGTATCCGTTACCGCGGTTCGAGGAGGTTATTGCAGAAATTAGCGAGGGACAATTCTTTAGCAAGATAGATTTAAAAAGTGCTTACTCACAATTCTAATTTGAGGAGGATAGCAAGAAGTATACGGTTATTTCAACTTCTCTGGGGTTGTTTCAATACAATCGATTAGTATTCGGGATTGCTTCGAGCCCAGGAATTTTCGCTAAGGCAATGGCTTCATGTTTACAGGGTTTAAAAGGGACGGTCGTATTTTTAGATGATATTTTGGTTTCGGAAAGGACTTGGGAAGAGCACCGAAGGAATGTGCGAGCGGTTCTGGATTGACTGAAAGAATGTAATCTGACCATGAATGCGGAAAAATGTGGATTTTTCAAAGAAAGTGTAGAATTTTTGGGTCATATGATTGACAAAACCGGAGTGAGACCTTTACAAGGCAAGGTAGACGCTATTCGTAATGCGGAGTACCCAAAAGATATTGGAGAGTTACGAAGCCTATTAGGATTAGTAAATTATTATAGAAATTTTTTGGGAGATTTAGCATCGATTTTACACCCAGTTTATAAATTATTAAAACAGGGCACGGAATGGGTTTTCGACGATGAATGTAAAAAAGCAATCGATAAAGTTAAAATGCTAATAACGGGAGATACAGTTTTAGTACATTTTGATCCAAAATTACCACTTAAGTTAATTACGGACGCGTCACTGAAAGGGTTAGGGGCCACGTTGGTACACAAGTTTGCGAACGGAACAGAAAGACCGATAGCTTTTGCAAGTCGAACGTTGTCGGATGCCGAGAAAAAGTATGCGATAATAGATCTTGAAACGTTAGCCATAACGTTTGGTTTAAAATTTTTTTATCAGTATCTCTTTGGTCGAAGATTTATATTGGCTATAGACAGCCAACCACTCATTAGGATTTTTGGTGATAAAACAGGTATACCAACCTTAGCTGCAAACAGATTACAAAGACAAGGTTTATTTTTGTCGTCTTTTGATTACAACATAGAATACGTCAAATCGAGTAAAAATTGTTCGGATTTTTTATCGCGAGTACCAGTAGATAAAGCAGATAACAAAGAGAATGACATTTTGGACGCTTATATTAGTTTATTAAAAGAGAATGATCTCTCGCAATTAGACATTGAAACAGTGAGTGAAAATGTACGTTCTGACAGTTTGTTAAGCAAAGTGATGTAATATATGTCGACGGATTGGCCAAGGAAGGTGGGTAAAGCCGAGGAATTATGGATATATTGGACAAAAAGGTTTGATTTAGAAATAGTGGAAAATTGTTTGTTTTGGAAACATAGGTTAGTTATACCGGGGATTTTACGGAAAGAGGTGTTAGAAATGTTACATCGTTCACATTTAGGTTGTGCTAAGACAAAGGGGCTGGCACGAGGATATGTATATTGGCCACAGATTGATAAAGATATACAGGATTTAGTGGAGGCGTGCGCTATTTGTTCAAGAAATACGGTGTCACCCGCGAAAGCCGAGCTGTCATCTTGGGAAGTTCAAGAAACAGTGTGGACGAGAATACATTTGGATTTTTTCGGTCCAATCGGGAACAAATATTTTTTAGTGGTATGCGATGCAGCATCCAAGTGGATAGATTGTATAGAAATGAAAAATATAAATGCAACATGCACCATCGCAGTATTAAAAAAAATATTTACACAATTTGGAAATGTTCAAACAATTATTACGGACAACGGGACGGCATCTATGTCAAAAGATTTTCAAGATTTTTGTCAGGAATTAGGAATTAAACATTTGACATCACCAGTTAATTCGCCAGCGTCTAATGGTCAAGCAAAAAACACAGTAAAGACGTGCAAAAATTTTTTTAAAAAAATATTGGTTAATGCGAAATTTAATAGGGAATATGAAGACAAATTAAATAAATTTTTGGTTGATTATAGGAATTCACCACACACGTCATCAGGTGTAGAACCAGCAGTACTTATGTTTGGTAGAAGACTTCGTACCAGTTTTGACATTTTTATACCTAGCGAAAAAGCAACAAGTTCTAGACGATTAGAAAGTGAGTTATACAAAATTTAAATGGGGGTCAAAGTGAACAAGCATTTTATTTCGGGGGGAGGAAGAGAAGAAATTTAGTTATAGGCCAAAAATGTTTTGTGAAAGATTTTCGATCCATAAATAAAGTATCATGGGTACCGGGAAAGATTTTAAGGAAATTGGGACGAACCTTTATTTAGTAGAAATTGAAGGCACTGGTCTCGTGTGGAAAAGGCATGTGAATCAGTTTAAGGGCAAACCCAATATAGAAATTGTTTAAAAGTAGTATGTATTTTATGTACAAAGTTCCAGGGTTCCGACCCGGGCTGAAGCTATGAGAGCTGCCTTGGAGGAACCGAAACGCTCATGTTTCACTCAGGGTCTAACGGGGGTGTTCTTTGTTTCAGAAGCCAGCACCAGCGACAACCAGCAGATAGATAGAACACCACACCTGACGCTAGTGATGGGTCGTCGACGTATTTACCGTCGACGAAACGAGACCGTCCACGTCCGTCCATCGACGAGACGATCAACTAGTTGAACTAGTTGACGCGTCAACTTCGTTACGCGGACGTTCTATCTAAACATCGGGACGATGGTCAACTATCTACGGTTCGACGCGAGGCTGCTCGACGACTCAACCGTTGGCTATTTTTATTACGTTAATTTTTAAAATTTACAGAAGTTCGAAGGAATATAGTTTCGGGGAAAGTAAAACCGCTATTTGTGCTTATATGTAAAAAGAAATATTTTATTATTTATTTGTTTACGCACATTATAGCCTTTTACATATTGTTTTATATACTTCTTTCTATATATAATAAAGAAAGAAGTAGGTATACACAACAATATTAGGTGTAAGCAGTAAAATATTAGTTCAAAAAAAAATAAAATAATTAAACATAATTGTTTTATTTTATACAGCGCAAAATTGGGAATTCACCGAAAAATCGCACGTGCACATCGCACAAATCACGTAAAAAATAATAGATAATAGCTTATTAAGCCTATCTCACCGTACGCATGCATTCAAATTTCAAGTCTCTGTTATAGTTCGTGTACACAGATCTGCACTCTATGGTCGTGTACTTTAGAGTTGAAATGAAATTACCCATCGAGCCGTCTATGGCGTCTACAAGTCGACAGCGAGAGATGAGAGAGAAATAAACGGAGACGTTTTGTCTTGCTCTCGCTCGTTGCTTTGCACTATGTTGAATTTCGAATCGTGCACCGTCCACGGCGTCCGCCGTCTACGAATTCAACTTGTCCATGCGATAAACGTAAACCGTCGACGCAACGTCAACGGTTGATTTCAACTAGTCCGTCCATTCAACGCCCATCCCTACCTGACGCCATAGTCCTCTTCGCTTGAAATTAGGTTAAGAATTGTCAGGATGAACGAAGAGGGATGAAAGCCAAGGATAAGTGCGGAGGGGTGTAATAGATCTGAGGAACGTATGTCGCGACGCCAGAAAGAGACTGCGTGACAGAGAGAGTTATTCCAACCGCACCTTACTGTATAAACGATTGTCTGAACCGTTATTGTTACCCAAATAAATACTTACGAGAACAAAGTATTTACTGGATGCAACTTCATCCCGAAACAAGAGTATTACAATAAGTCAGAGCAGAGTTTTAAAATTAATATTTTGAACATGCTTTAAAATTTATTAATAGTTCAAGTTAATTTATGAGTTGTCAATTGTCAAATTACAACTCTTTACCATCATATTATAAAACGTAGTCCAATTTTCTTAAAATTCTGAACAATTTTTTTTCATATTTATCAAAACAAAACAATCACATTTTACTAAATTTAAAGAAAGATCTTTCAAATACAATTTCATCGTATTTATTCTTAATGCCGTTGTTCTGTATGTCCTCATTTTATTAATGTTATGGAAAATATAAATTATCACTTCTGAAACACGAAATTTTAACCTGAAATACATTAATATGACAGTTAAATATCATACTTAATTATGTACTGCACGTGATTCCGTAATCTAAAATCCGCGACTTGATTCATTTCATTCACTATGATATAACATTTTTCTAACTAAAAGTAGCTTATTAAAGCGATAAATAGTTTAAAGAGAAAACTTTGATATTTCGCCCGAACTGACAACTGACAGCTGGGTTATGACTGGTTGACTATAACCATAAAAAGATATGGCAAAATTTACAAACAATTTTGAAACACAAATACCCGTATTAAAAATTAATAAACGTGTATAAATATAAAGTACATTATTTTTATAAGTGACCATTTTTATTTTACATGTA
The DNA here is from genome assembly GCA_016648135.1 of Agrypnia vestita. Classification (NCBI taxonomy): domain Eukaryota; kingdom Metazoa; phylum Arthropoda; class Insecta; order Trichoptera; family Phryganeidae; genus Agrypnia; species Agrypnia vestita. The sequence continues at coordinate 85,954 of JADDOH010002206.1, forward strand.
TAATATTTCTATACATTAAATATTATCTGCATGTATTTTAAAACAATCCATACATACGATTACGCCATTTGTTTTTTTTTAACTGGCAACAGAAATCATCCAGTGACCGCAACATTTTTGACGTAATTAATATACATATTATTTCTGGTATAGCTTTCATGTTTTATTAGTAAAATTAAAAAAAAATAGTTTAAATGTTGCTCTTTTATATGCTTAAAGTTTGAATAAAGTAATTCATTTATTTCATTTTTAAAAATTAGGGAAAATTCGTTTTATTTTTACCTTCGAAAGTCATGTAACTCCTTAATTATATCCAGATCATTGCATCAGTTTTTATTCAAGATTCAGTAGCGAAGTTAATCAAATTTTTGCGTTTCTTGTCTCTCTTTTTTATGCTGAGATTGATTTGTTTCCTTGATTGATAGCCGAAGCCTACCTTTGTTCGTATTCTTCATTGATAGATGAATCCTTTCTTTTTAACCGCACTCGGACTTCATTCGTGATCATTTATAGATTTAAACAGAGATGGGAGAGAGAGTTTATGAGGGCGGGGTAAATATGATGCTCGCTTGGAGGGTTCAAAATCATGTATTATAATACTACGCTAGATTACTATGTAATTGGAAAACGAACATAATAACGTAACAGTTCTTAGTAGAAACAAATTTTTGGAATGTGAGAAATTGAAAAGATTTTTTTTTTTTAAGATTATTTTGTCAAGAGATAATATATACAGTATGGAAGTAATATACATACACTATTTCTATTTTACGGTACTTAGTTCTATTTCGTTTCACATCATTTAACAGATAAGTTTAATTAATAAAACTTATTATTTTTTTAAATAAGAAAAACAAAAAAAAATTATCATATGCGTCAATTGTTTTTTAAATGATCATGATTTTTCATAATATTTAAATTAGTTAGAGAAAATCAGTGTAATTTTGTAAAAATTTAAGTTAACTTATTTTGCATGTAAATAATGTCGGTCTTAATTGGATAGTTTAAAATCCCTAGAAATAAGTGAAAAAAATAACAAATAACTACATGTAATTACCAGTCCTTTGCCAGGAACCACCAACTTAAAAATATTTTTAATAATTTCCAATCAACAAGATAATTTTACCATAAATTTCATAGTACAGTTTTTAATTTTTATACAGTGAAGTACTAAAACTAATATTAAAAAAATATGTAAATAAAATATAATTAGGGAGCCATTTAAACCAGTGGGCATGACTGGCTTCTCACCCCCAGGGATCCATCATCCGGAGCCAATTTGACCGCAGTAGGTACTAAACGTGTAGCGAAATGTTTTTAAATTACTTTTAACTGTTAACGTATTTTTAAAGTAAATAAGATTGCAATGTTAGAGACAGTACATTTTAATTTTTAAAACACAATGTATAAGTATGTGACATGTAATTTTGTTATTCTAGCTAGGACACCAAAATATTAACCGTATATTATTAAGTAAACTTGGTTAATGTACATACCTGAATAGTAAATATTTTGTCTATTTTCACTCAAAACATATTTTAATAGTTGGGTTATTTACGTTATCTTTAGCCCGATACAAGGCTGGGAATAAATAAAAACAATTGGATTACCATATGCCATATACACAATCCAGTCCTACTCTAGACGAAAGACATGGCCAAACGTTTGAGTTAGTTCCGTTCATTGTAGGGGTGGCCAAAGAAGGTGTGACATTCTATTCTTTAGTTGCCTTTACAAGGACACCCTTACTTTGTTTTTATCACTTATTTATTGAAAATATTAATATGTTTCATCTTAGTACTTCATTATTTATTAATACCTATATTATTATTTTTTTTACCGTCTTTACATCTATTTTTAATTTGTTATTATACATTTCACCCCAAGAAAGGGACTATTGGCCGTGAAAAATATTAATATTTTCAATAAATAAGTGTTGAAGACAAAGTTTATTTTTATTGGTTGTTATATTACTATAATTATTATAACTTAATTTTGAATACTCGAGGAGTGATTTTACGACAATGGTGTCTACGACCAACAATTCTTAGGTAGATATATATTATATTTTGAATGTAGACAAACAGGATTCGTTATAATGTATCTAGGTATTAGAAAAAATGATTGTTTAATATATGAGGTGAATATAGTGCAGTTTGCATTTTACACAGCATACCTATTTTTCTAACTTTTACCTTTATTTCCATGTTCCCATCCATCTCCTACTCCTCTCTTTATCATGAAACTTTATATACAGGGTGTAACAGAGCTAGTCCACAATACTTAACAGGTAGATTCCTGCCTAAATTATGAGTCGAAAATGTTCAAGCAACAATGACCTGATATCAATAGTTATGGAGATAATGAGATTCAATTTTGATTATAGATTTCGATTTGTATTAAATCAAACATTGTGTTCCATCTGTTAGTGATAGAATTTTGTAAAAACATTAAATCGTCATTTTATTTGTAAGATTAAATCATCTTACAAATAAAATGAGAATTTATGGGAAACCCCAACTGAATCTTCATTCTCTCAGTTTAATCGTTCTTCACTCGATGATGAAGGCCAGCGCCATACTCGTCAATCTTTCGCGGTGGGACGCCGTGCCGCTCCATTTCTATTACATCAAACACATTGCGCGGATGATCGGCTGGTTTGCTTTGCCGATGTGACGCGACGTAAGATCGGCGTAGTGTAGGGCTAGCCTAAAAGTCGTTTTTATATTTTATTAAATCCAGTTTTCAATGGATGAGTACGTACATAATATATCAAAATACTTGTGCATGTATATATTTTATAAGAGATATTTAACTTACAATAAATGTTCATTGGCATTTTCTTCATTCTAAAACATGGGGTTAATTAAATTAATGATTAGAATAATGCATTAAGAATTTTCATGTATAATTTATTGTTAAATTTTTAGCACAGAAGCAATGTTTTTTGTAAGCAATATTTTGTTTGATATCAATTAAATATGTTCATTTAATCAAAACTCTAAGTGACCACAACTTAATTAAAATGCTTATATCTCTGATATGGTTGACAATAGGCAAATGCTGCTTGAACATTTTTGACTTATAATTTAAGCAGGTATATGTCTGTAAAGTATTGTGAAGTATACCCTAGGTTTTATTATAATAATGTAATAGATATTATAAATGATGTGGTCATCATCGACTGGCAATAAACCCAGCGATGTAATAGAATGTATGCAGAAATTTAATAAATAAAATAAAATAAATGTATGTATTGATGTTCTCCCTAGAGATTGTCCTCTCCCGGGCTGAAGCCACCCCTGCCTTCACTTTATAATAAAAATACAGCCTTTAATTGTTTTAAAATTCTGACTGTGTTTAAGCCCCTCAAATATTGAAAAATGAAATGGCACCACTGAAAATTGAATAAATCGGAGGTACGTGCGTCGGAAAACTGCCAACCGATAGGCGGTGCATTCTCTGCAAATATGGGTGATAAATTACCAGAGCCAGTAAGGGAAAATAATGCTGTGTACTATTTATATCCGCCCCGTTCAGTTTGAATTCTGAGAAATGCGAGGTAGTAACACAGGGAGACTAATTTCCTACATACTTTTAATTTAATTTAATTTAATATTAAAATTATTTATTTTTTAAATTTAATTGAATTTTTTATATAATTAATTTTTTTTAAATTTAATTTACTTTAATTTAATATTAAATTTAAATGAAAGTTGAGTAGTTGCGATGGACATGCGATCGATGTAGTGAAGATTGAACAAATTATAAACAAATTAAAGTCTACCTGAAGCACAGTTGATTGGAAATGAAGCAATCCAAATCAAAAAAGCTCTCTAAAGGTGTTTGGGTATTTGAAACGTTTGATTGAGATAATAACGGAAATAGGCGATTGTTGAAGACATCATGAATAGAAGGCGTCCGCGAAAGATCCTGTATAATCAAGTAGATCAGATTTTTATTATTATAAAATTTATTGTTATTTTCAACACTACAACAGGCCACGATGTTCAATTACTATAGCGAAATATATCACAAAAAATACCCAAGATCACACCATGAATATGTACATTGTATATACCTACAAAATTATCTTTGAAATTATTTTTTTATGGTGTTTTTTTCCGTTTTGTGAACGTACAGCTCCATAAAGATTGTTTTGGGATTCCAACCACTCGTTATTTTTAAGTTATTTTTAAAATATAATATACATTTTGTCATTTCTTAATTTTAATGGCCATTTTTAACGATTTATAATATAATAAAAACCTTCACATTAAATTACAAAAAAATTTAGATAATAAAATATAGTTTCCTCGTTTTAAATAGCGAAAAGATCGAGAATAATGATTTTAGTAGTTAGAAAAGTATACAGGCTTATACTATATACAATTAGGAAAAGTTATGGTAAAACTTAAAGTATAAATTATTAACCATTTTGAGTAAACTCCGAAGTGATTAATTATTCTATAAACGCCTTTCTGTAGTCCTCTCGGGAACATTTTTGTATTTACTTTTAAAGTTTAGTAAAATTCATTAATTGAATTTATTACTTTATTGACTTGACATTAAATTCGTAGGACAGTAATGTTTCATTAAATTAAGAATAATCGTTCCTCACTAAAAAAATATATATTACATTAAATTCATTATAATTCGATGAACCTAGTGGGTCTAGGATTAGAAATTCAATGGTAGATTGAGCTTAAATTAAGTCCTTAACATACGAAAAAGTTGGACAAATTACACCCCAAGTAGAAAACTTTAACATGTAAAAATATCTGAGTATTGATTTGATGATGTAAAAAAACTGTATAACTTACCATATTTATGCTCGAAGATTATCATTCTTAAAATGAACCATTCCAAATTTGAAAACCTTTAATATTTGAGAAGCAAGAGAAAGCAATTAGACAAAAATATGAGAAATCCCTTAAAATACTGGTGAGAGAGTATACTATTTTTATATTTTCACATTTGTATATTTTACTAGCTGTTCGTACCCGGCATTGCAGGGGTAAAGGATTAAGTTGAAAATAAATTTGTGGGGGGAAACAAAGGTTTGATTCGAACGTTATAGATTTGCATCGAAAATATGTCAGGGGAAGAGGAAGAGGTAAAAGGGGAGGAGGGAAATATCGCCTATGTTACCCGTCGGGTTCTAAAAAATACGTTTTCAAATTTTGAGTCCGATCGGTCGAACGGTACAGATTTTCATCGAAAATATATCAGGGGAGGGGAAGGAGTAAAAGAATAGGGACGAAATGTCGCCTATGTTACCTGCCGAGTCCTAAAGAATAAGTATGCAAAACTTGAATCGAATCCGACAAACGGTGTAGATTTGTATAGAGAAGAACAGACAAACATTGAGTTTTTTAGGTATAGATATCGCTATATTGACAAAAGAAAAGAAAGGGAAACTAAATACAGTTTTCCTAATTTCATGTAATTATATCAAAACTTTAATGCACTTTCTTAGTTATATTATTTAACTAGGGAAATGTTAATAATGCACTTGGCGTGCAAAATGTAAATAAGATAAAAATGTCATTATTAAGTCACATTTATCAAAAAAAAATGTCTGTTTCATAAATGTGTTGAAGACTGTGGGGGAATGATGTTTCCGACACCGAGCTCAACAAACTAGCACATTCCAGTTAGGTAACCACTGTTTTCTAAGGTAGTTGTTTCGTTTTACTTATTTAGAATATTATATTGTCATGAGAATTCTTAATTGAAATATGTGGATATTAAAAATAGCTAACTAATTAAATGTTCGTGATTTTTCCAATAGCTAATGGAATAATATCTGCTTCATCAGACTGTATCACAAAACCCCGATTAAGTTTCGTTCTTCCTTCTATTCCACTTTCTCAGATTTACATCTGTACTTTTCTATTCCGTTTAGAAATCAATCAACATTTGGAATAAACAACACTTCCTCAGATTAACAACAGCTAGTTCTATTTAATAAATATTATATAACCAGAGATTAGTCTCAAGAATCGCGTCTATCTTTTAGAATCTAATTGATTTGTAATCTTATTATTTACTAGGGTTAGGTTGTCTGAAGACGCCGTGATTAATAAAATATGATTAAGTAGACGAATCACTAAAACATACAATTTACACAAGGATTCATAAATTTGCCTTGAAAATTTGGTGAATTAAAACATTATATTCGTAATAAATCATAAAACCACATTCCGTGTAAATTGATGAATGTCTCCCAGAATTCATTATTTTTGTGGGTTCTCTGTTATCCGGTCTTTTGTCCGGATGTTTTCCTTGGTCGCATCTTCTATGTAAGAAACGATGTCAAAAGTTTTATTTTCAATAAAACATCAAAAACGTAACAATGATTTTAAAAGAATTTTAATTATGCTTGTAAGTTCACAACCAAAATATACCATATCAATTTAATTCGTATTTCAAAGAAAATTGACATTTTATTCCAATATGTATAATGTAATCCGTTCCCTTTCTAGTTTGCATACACAGAAAGCGTAAGGCACAAACTTAACTCAAAGACCTTTAATTAATTGATGACTAATATTTGAAACCAGTTCTATTTAGATTTTTTGAACGATATCTTTTCCCATATATTAATTAAATACCCCAAAAAAGTTATTACAAAAGTTTTTAAATATTGAAGAAAATTGTAATACATTTAAAAAAATCATTATGACGTTTATAAAAGAAATTAAAAACATGCATAAGAAAACATAATACTCTCTATCCAAGCACAAGTGTTAGTCTCCTCTGGGGAGGTACAGTGAGAAAATAATGTAATTATAGTTGAAATAGACTACAATAAATAAAAATATTATTAGTTGTGTAATATTAAATTTAAAAAAAACACATATCGAAGGTCCTCAGCCAAAAGGACGTAAGAGACATTTTACCATAAATGGGTTTTTAGGGCTTTATGCTCAAATGAAACTTATTATTAGACAGGCAAAAGGAAATGCGCTGATTTCCACTCTAAACTTAGTAATTGATATTTTAAGAAGGGCTTATGTGACAACAATTGCGAAAAAAATACAAAATGGCGTTTGCCCTTTTGGTCGATCGAAAATAATCACTTAGGCGCCTCCTTGCGCCCTCTGGACCATCAAGGAATTCACCGGTAAATCAGTCATCGTAATGAAATTATAAGATCATTTTTTGTCAAATGCGCCATTTCTACTAGTCCTTCTAGCTTTACATTTATATAATAGTTTTTGGTGTTTGTGCTATCTATGTATTTAAAACTGTGTTAATTTTTTTAAATGATTTAAAATTCCTAGTAAATTTTATTCTTAAATTAAAGTATATCTGTATTTCCATCTAAGGATCTAAAGAAACAATATATTTTTTTAGGATATGTTGTGATGGTCGACATAGAGATAGATTTAATAAATTTAGAAAATCTTAAAATAATAATATAAAAAAAAGTCAAGTATGGACATAAAAAATGTATTTCTTCTGTTTGGAATCGTTTAAAAGTAAAAGCCTAATATATTTCTTCTTAAGATTCTATGTATTACAAGAGGCTAACAAAATATTGAATATTCAGCTATACAAGTAATATTTCTTAGATCTTTATTATACCATAGATATAATTCTGTGTTAAATTAATATCGTTTGCCAATCCTAATAGACTCGACCTTGTGAGTAGGTGCGAACGAGCCTTTATTATTTATGAAACGGAACAGAAAGTCTCGCGTGTAGCGAGTGCTTTACTCTTATTTTAACGAAACGGACCAATCACAGGCACGCGTTACCTTTCGACGGGTTGAGCCGGAGGCGACCGTCCTGATGACTGAATCCGGCCAATGGCGAGCGCCGGCGGTGAGGTCATCGCGCATAGGATGAGTCACTGCACTAGCGTGGATTTCAGAGGTATGGTGAAATCGTTACTATAAAAGGAGCGAACACGATATACTCGCCCCTTCAGTTCGAGACCAGACTTGCGAGCGGGAGCGCTGCCCGACAGACTACCGACGGAGCCCTGAGTTCCAGAACATCATTTGCGGACGGAGTTGCTGCCCGGACGTATGGAGGAATCTACCATTCATCAGTACCAGAGAGGATCATACCGCCACTATGTAACAGCTAAGGAACATATTTATATTATCTATTACGGTTAATTATTTTCACTATCGAAATGTATTTATTTTGGGAATATTTGAGTTCGGAATAATTGTGTAATTAAATAACACGATTGCTTGTGTGATATTGGTTCAAATCGTAAGAGAATTCCTTCCAAACGGATGTATTTTTATGCAAAGCGAATTTCATACCGGTTATGCTGAAAATTGAATACACGGAGTTCTATATGAATTACTTAGTAGCATTATAATAATTACTGTATTGCGTAGGTATTGCGCAATCATTACACTCGGTCTACAACTAACTCTTTATGTATCGAGTACCTCGGTATATTCAGCTTAATAAGCGGCTTCAGAATGACGAGTAAAAGACAGAATGGGGAGATCTAACTAAAGATTGGGGATATCTGGTTTGTGTTAGCCTAGCTGGCTGAGGGGTGGATGATTGCCGGCACTTGGGCGTGGAACCCGCACAAGCCCCTGCAGGGCCCCTTAAAGGCGGGGTCCTCCTTGTTGCTCGGGGTCGTCAATAAACCGACCACCTAACCTCATCTGGCGCAATCTACTTAAACCAACAAAAGGTTCCCTTTGTCTTTGGAAGGATTTCCATGCTTGAATGCTGTAAAACCTTGATAGAAAACGTTAACTTATATTTCGTCCTCTGTAAGAAAGACAGGGCCAGAATAAATATAAAAATCATTCACTCATATGGAATAGCTGGGATATTATAAATATGTTACTAACACTCTAACATTTGTCCAAATTAAATGTTGCAAGATGCAGAATCGTGGGACGCCGCTCTGAAAAGGCATAATGAGATTGCACAATAATTTGTAACATCGCTGACTATGCCCGCAAAGGAGGCTAATGTCGTCATCAATTCGTACCAAAAGAGTACATGATTCTTCAAACACCGGCCTAAAAGAAAGGCGCCTCAAGACAACACACATCATCAGAAACTCGTACCAAAAGAGTACGGCCTTCTCAATTATAAGCCTCAAAGAAGGGCGTCACGGGATCACATCTCGTAAAGAAGAGATAGAGTCTCGGGATGCAGTAAGTTCCGGAGGAACAAAAGGGGGTCGTTTAGTCACTTAGGAAGTCGGCCACCGGGTTTAGGCGGGCGCGGAGCCTCAACCCCTCTCAGCAGAGATGCTGAGGGTTTAAAAAACCAAAATTTAGCATTCAAAGAAACTATTATGCCCTCGTAGCGCAGTGGGTATGACACTGGCTTCTCACACCGAGGGTTCCGGGTTCGATTCCCGGTGAGGTCACAATGTTAATCTATGCGATTTACTCAAGCCTGGGTGTTTTGTGATGTATTTCGCTTCTGTAATTGGGCCTTCTGGCCTGTTGAAGCGTAAAAATAATAATAATAATAATAATAATAATAATAATAATAATAATAATAATAAAATTATTTCATATAAACTCACGGGCTGTTGTAGAATCCTTTCGAACAAACCATCCCCGAGACCTTATCTATTTATTCATAAAGAAGTTTCACTTCAAAAAAATGTGGTATTTCGTAGATAGCAAATATATGTATTATTTTCCCACGGAATTAATATGAACAGGTTCATGCACGTCTAGAACGAAACCATTCAAGGTAAGAATTTGCTAATACAAAGTGTTTATAATTATTCATTTCAGTGTTATTTAATATGTGTGAATTTTTCCCTTTGCGCCGTTCGAACGATTTTACTGGTTTGTCTCAAATCGAAAATGTTTTATTTTCTAATACACGAATTCTTCTGGTGAATGTATTTTATTGTAACATAAATGTATAGATTATTAGGTTCGTTAGATGTTTTTATTACGTAATATTATGCAATTGTTTCCACACTGCTCCTATAAAAGAATTTGAAGTTATTACGATACACAACGGGGTCCTTCATCCATTAGACGAATCATGTGCCAATTCAACGACGTATTACGAATAGTATATATTGTATTTATCGAGATTTAGTCGCCTTTATTATTTCTAGTGAGGTTTTTAGTATTGGTTCCAGGCGCCATTATGAAGCGGAAATAGTTCATATTCATAGCCCGACTGCAATAGGTATTTTGTCGCGTAAGAGGTAGCACTTTTAGGAATATAACTGTGTTTCATGTTTCGTCCCTGACGGACAGGATGGTATAGCTGTGGCTATTTAGGTAATATACTTAGTAAATGCAAAGGGCATTAGGTATTATCAATTTCGTCTGCGAACCCAAGATGTTAGAAATATTTTAGTTCCTATAATTTCATTGAATATTTGCTGCAGAATAATATTTGATGAGAGAAGTAGTTAATATTCCATTCAAAGCAAAAGTTTTAGTCAATATCTTCATAGGTAATATTCAACAGCAAATTAGAAATATTTTAGTTAATATTTTTAGTTAATTTTGCATTCAAAAGCGCAATTTTCAGAATAATTATTTTCAGTTAATACGTATTTTTAGTTAATTTATCGTATAGAGTAATTTCTTATAGTATAGTAACATTATTTCATATGAAAAGTTGAATTTTAGTAGTAGTAATATTTCTGTATAGAATATTTAATTTTTAACAACTGTATCGCTACATCATATGGTTGAAGTCGACCGGTTGCATCCTGTCGCTCAATCGCGCGCGCTCACGTATAAGATCGGAATGAAAAATATAATAATAAATACTACTCGCGTCAATTATTTTACGACTGTATAAAATCTCTGACAGAAAACATCTCTAGAAAATACCGTCATTTGACGAGGACCCTCTACCTTTCACATCACAGTGCTTACCGTGACCAGGAGGACGATTTATATTGAAATACAATAAAATGCTTTATAATATTAATTGAACATCATTTCGACATTAAATACAGTCTGCTCGATTTGATTAGGATACCCTCTATCTACCTGGGTCATTACAGTGGTGCCGTTGACCAGACAGGAGCGTATTCGTTGGACTCATTTGCATAGTAATAAAATCATTTTGGTTTAGTTAATATTATAAATGAAAGAAAATATTTGATTATAAAAGCGGTTTTATTTAAACAATCGCGGACCACGGTCCGTGACATCAAAGAAAAAAGATTGAGCATTTATGTGAACCACGTACTGAGATTTGTAGACAAACGTGATACTAGGTATTAGAAATTTCTTTAGGTTGTTTGTCATATAGATAGTTGGCATTTTTATTATTTAATATTTTGTGAACGAAAATTATTGTAGTAATTTTGGTCCTTGTGATATATTAGTTCGATTTTGGAATGCCTGTTTCTTTGTAAAAGTATTGCTCCATTTTATAGAATATGTGATTTATTTCATATCTCATTCATTTTATGTGGTTTGAATTCAAATGATTCACATTTGAAAAATATTTTAATAATTGTTTGAATGCGATCTCACAAGTAAGCCACCGTCACAATCTAAAAAAGACCATCGGGATTTGCGGATCGCAGTATAACAAATATGTAGTTAGGATTCAAACGATTCACGTTTGAAAGGTTTTAATTATTGCATTTGTTTTCTCGCAAGTATACCACTGTCACGGCCTGGGCCATCGGGATTTGCGAATCGCAGTGTAACAAATATGTAGTTGAGATTCAAACGATTCACATTTGAATGGTTTTAATTATTGCGTTTGTGTTTGTGTTTCGCAAATATACCACCGAACACGGCCAAAGCCGCCGGGTTTGCGAGCGCTGCGTGTTAGAAAGACCGGCGACGGTTTCCCTATATAACGCGAGCGGACACGTTTCGGCCCAAGCGTGGAAGATGCGGCAGAGACCTAAGACGTTTGAGCATTTAGCGTTTGATAAGTTTGACTATCGCGGTCGGGCGTATATGAACAGACTGTTTGCTTCGCGGATATGGACAGGTCGCGCCCGAAGAAATGCAAAGAAATATAGACTTGGAATGCGGGCAGATCACCGCGACAGATTTCAGCGCGCGCCACGGAGGGTTTATGATAGCTTAAAATTCGGTTTTAATTTAATTTCTTATATTAATATAAACTAATAATTAACCCACGCTAGATAAAATCTGTTCAGTGGCAAATATTTTCGCTTACGAGTTATGCAATAGTAATTAATAATAATAGCAGAAAAATATAAAAGTAAAAATAAATATAAAAACCGGATAACAATTTAGTAGAAAATATAAACACGAGAATATATGAATCTAAAAGAAAAGAAGATATAAAAACGAAAACTTTTAGTATACGGGTACACAGGAATTATATTAAACGGATTTTGCCATGTGAACATTTGATATATATTTTATTTTATAAAAAAAATTATAAATCCGATGTTTTATAATATTTACTTTTCTCTTTCGGTTGTGTACAATTATGATACAAATGCGAAAAATATTTTAATAATTATCCGTCTGGTTTCATAATTAAAAATTAATATAAATTAATTTTAATTAAATTAAGGTTAATGTAAATTAAATAAATCCACACTTGTTATATATTTGTCTTATGGATATTAAAAAGGTTTTCTATATTTGAAAAAAAAAGGATCTTTAAATTCAGCTAAATTTTTACAGATAATAATTACACAAAAAATTAATTGATTATAGTATTCTTACAAATCTACTTATATTATTTGATAACTTTCACGTGCATGTTTCGGAGATACCTTTTTATCGTCAAGGTGTTATATTACAAATTGTCCTAAAAAAATAAAATGTCAATCTACAATGTTGCTGAATTAATTGAAAAAAAAAAATAATTTCCTTCATTGATTTATTATGGTTCTTAATTATTCTAATTATCTAAATGTGTTCTTAATTGTTATACACAGTTATATACGGTTCTGGTTATTCAAACTAATTATAATTTCTTTGTTGTATGCAGGATTGATAGACTTGTTCGTAATATAAACACAGACGCGTATTGTTGCACGAAATAATTATTTGAGTTTCTTGTTTTGATCTAAAATTATTTTGATTTGAATTACAAGAATAAAATTACTTCCATTTTTATTTACAAGACGGCCTGGCATATGAATTAAAATGGTCATACTACCGCCATCTAGCGGAAATCAGAGAAAGTTTTGAGCCTTCGCTAGTATTAGTCTATAGGAAGCGGTAACAGGAGGGCGCAATATATATTCTCTTAGTAACAAATAATTAAAATTGGACTTGTTTTTTTTATATATATTCCTTTGTTTCGCTTCATTGCAACGTTAATTGAAATTGTTTTATCTTCATTAATAAATATTATATTATAATATACGTTGATATAGCGTATTTATAGGCAGAATAGAAATAAACATCAGCTTATTTGACTACAGAGATGAGATATGGTAGACGGACAGTTGGCTTCTTTAATGATCATAGGGTTCGCATGCGGGGTTGATAATGGTTAAATGTTTACATCTCACTACTTCAAATTTCGTACGTATCTATATTGGGGTTGTTTTGGTTTTGGGCGCAATCTTCTTGGAAATAATACAAAAGTAAATCCGGAATTAACGATATGTGAGTTTCTTCAAGTTTTGAGAAGTCGTAACGCTATGATTGATTAAGCATTTATTGTTTTTACTATACATTGGGTGTATGTAGAAATCCTGTTGAATAGTGATAAAATAAAATAAAAAAGCAATTTTTCAGGAGAGCTTTTGAATTCTTCTGGAACATTTTGGAAAAAAAAAAATTGAAAATAGATTTTTAGTAGATTAAATAGTAGTAGCATAACGAAATCATTAGCTTCATTCACCTTCATGCGTCGTCGTGACCATTACTTTTAGATTAGGGTAGGAAGATTAGTCGTTTGGATCTTGAATAGATTCCAGTCGTATAGAAAACCGAATTATACGTTAGGAATTCTTGATTCAGTTACACACATACATCTTCTGTGGATATCAGTGTTGGTGATGACTACTAAAGCTAGTTCAGATATTAGGGTTTACCTCTTCTGATTTGTAACAGTGTACTTCGCTAAACATGTTTGCGTTGTTAAAGGAAAACTTTTAAATTTTATAATGTTTAACAATTTGGGGGAAGACAGGTTAGTAAGGAATAGTTATGGGAAACTTTTCTTGACATCTGGATCCACTTCTTCTACAAACATGCGTCGTCTTTAGATATCACTCTTGAGGGTTGGCTGGAAAGTTAATTGAGTCGGATAATAGTTAAATATACTTTTGCGTTCTACAATTATCGAAGAGGTTGTTTCTACCCTTTTCTTCCTCTTCTTCTTCTTCGTTTTCTTCTTATTCGTATATGCTAACGGTCATATATATATTTTCTTTCCCCCTTTTATTTATACTGACTTCAACAGCGTGTTCTTCTTCTTCGGTACGAAGGTTTTTTTTATTGATTATGTTCACTCTAGTCTTTTTCTTCTTTGAATACATACCGTTTATGCTTTACTTTTCAAACGCCTTCTCTTCTATAAATAGCAATTATTACAATACGTTGCAACTACTTCTTCGTCTTATGGTATATCTTTCGACTGCTTCTCCACTTTCTTCTTCTTCTTCTTTTTCTATTACTACATTCATTTCGTCTCCTTCCATTTATCTTAAACTTTTCGACTGTTTTTCTACGTCTTTTCTTCGTCTTCTCTTCTTCTTTACCTTTTCTTCTTCTTCTTCTTTTCTTCTTCTTTCTTCTCTTTTCTTTCTTCTTCTTCTTCTTTTCCTATAACTACATTCATTTCGTCTTCTTCCGTTTATCTTATACTTATCAACTGTTTTTCTTCGTCTTCTTCTTCTTCTTCATTTCCTATAACTACATTCATTTCGTCTTCTTCCGTTTATCTTATACTTATCAACTGTTTTTCTTCGTCTTCTCTTCATCTTCTTCTTCTTCTTCTTTTCCTATAACTACATTCATGTCGTCTTCTTCCGTATATCTTATAATTTTCGACTGTTTTCTACGTCTTTTCTTCGTCTTCTTTTGTTCTTTGCCTACTGCTACATTCGCGTCTTCTAATTTTATATCTTTCGACTACTTCTTCTTCGTCTTTATCTACTACTACACTCGGTTGTGACTTTCCTTCTTTATCTTATGCCTTTCGATGGATTCATTTTCTTCTTTTTCTGTTGTCATCCACTACTTTTGCGGCTTCTTCTTCCTCTTCTTCATCATATTACACCAATAATAAATTATGGCAGTCATTACAGTATACCTGGAATATTTAGGACAATTGGTTGATTCTACATAATAGGACATGTATTGCGCATATAAATAGAGTTCATAGTTCAGATGGGGTACAAGAGTTCATTTTGTCGCGGTTTGCAATTATAGTAGGAATATACAGTTGACCATTCACTCGGTTAAAATAGGACTATACGAGTTTCAGATAGAAGAGGTTGTATAGTTTGGGGGAAGGGGGAATTAGAGTTGTGTTACAAGATGGTGAACACTTGTCGGGGTACACCATGGTAGGATAGCAAGGAATAGTTATTGGAAATCTTCTTGACAACTGGGTTATGGTTGAAGCTCTACTTCTTTAACAAATATGCATCGTCTTTGGGCATCTCTTTTGAGGGTTAGCTGGACAGTTAGTTGAAACGACGCCCAACGGTTATTGAAGGGACTTGTCCATTTGCGACTAGTCATTAGAAAATTTGGAGGCGGACTACACTTTTTCTTTTAGAGTGGATAGCAAGTATCATCGTCATCATGTTTACTCACGTACGGGACATATTGAGATCGAGGGGTTCGCTCTATATATTAGGAAGCTGGTTGTTAAGTTCATATGAATAGGTTGTACATTAATTCGTAGGTTAACTTAATTCTGGAACTTCAGATTAATCGTAGCTCGCATTTCATAGAAGAAATATACAGTTAATATTTACTCGGTTGAGTTGGTTTGTATAGCTTGAAGGGGATGTGGGGAGTGCTAGTGGGAGTATATTCTGGGGGAAGGGAGATATGTGCTGGGGAAAGTAGTATAGAGTTGCGAGGTGGTGAACACTAGGAGTGTACCATTGTAAGGGAAGCAAGGAGGATAACAAAGTGGGGGAAGGGGCGTTCCTTTTAAGTGTTGATAACAGGATGGAGCTTGAGTGGTTAGCAGACACAATGATGAGATTACTGAGGCATTCAATCGATTATGAAGAATCGAACTTTTTCAGTCAATTGAATAAATTAGATACAGTCCCTTTTGCTTTCAAATCTTATATTTATATTAGTTGTACACTTTTCATTTGAATGACAGGCAAATGGTTTACAGTAGTTTTAAATACGCAAAGAAGGTTCCATTGAAAAGAATTCGACCCTAATAGAAATATAGTACGCGGAGAAAGGAAAGAACAACGATTTATTTTAAAAGGAATTTTAGAAACTCTTGATAAGTATCACGAAATATACTATCCTATTGGGTTATTTAGCAGATAGGCTTGATCTGATAGATCATTCCTCTCTCTAAATAAGGGGGAAGCTGTGATGGTCGACATAGAGATAGATTCAATAAATTTAGAAAATCTTAAAATAATAATATAAAAAAAAGTCAAGTATGGACATCAAAAATGTATTTCTTCTGTTTGGAATCGTTTAAAAGTAAAAGCCTAATATATTTCTTCTTAAGATTCTATGTATTACAAGAGGCTAACAAAATATTGAATATTCAGCTATACAAGTAATATTTCTTAGATCTTTATTATACCATAGATATAATTCTGTGTTAAATTAATATCGTTTGCCAATCCTAATAGACTCGACCTTGTGAGTAGGTGCGAACGAGCCTTTATTATTTATGAAACGGAACAGTAAGTCTCGCGTGTAGCGAGTGCATTACTCTTATTTTAACGAAACGGACCAATCACAGGCACGCGTTACCTTTCGACGGGTTGAGCCGGAGGCGACCGTCCTGATGACTGAATCCGGCCAATGGCGAGCGCCGGCGGTGAGGTCATCGCGCATAGGATGAGTCACTGCACTAGCGTGGATTTCAGAGGTATGGTGAAATCGTTACTATAAAAGGAGCGAACACGATATACTCAGCCCCTTCAGTTCGAGACCAGACTTGCGAGCGGGAGCGCTGCCCGAACAGACTACCGACGGAGCCCTGAGTTCCAGAACATCATTTGCGGACGGAGTTGCTGCCCGGACGTATGGAGGAATCTACCATTCATCAGTACCAGAGAGGATCATACCGCCACTGTGTAACAGCTAAGGAACATATTTATATTATCTATTACGGTTAATTATTTTCACTATCGAAATGTATTTATTTTGGGAATATTTGAGTTCGGAATAATTATGTGTAATTAAATATCACGATTGCTTGTGTGATATTGGTTCAAATCGTACGAGAATTCCTTCCAAACGGATGTATTTTTATGCAAAGCGAATTTCATACCGTTTATGCTGAAAATTGAATACACGGAGTTCTATATGAATTACTTAGTAGCATTATAATAATTACTGTATTGCGTAGGTATTGCGCAATCATTACACTCGGTCTACAACTAACTCTTTATGTATCGAGTACCTCGGTATATTCAGCTTAATAAGCGGCTTCAGAATGACGAGTAAAAGACAGAATGGGGAGATCTAACTAAAGATTGGGGATATCTGGTTTGTGTTAGCCTAGCTGGCTGAGGGGTGGATGATTGCCGGCACTTGGGCGTGGAACCCGCACAAGCCCCTGCAGGGCCCCTTAAAGGCGGGGTCCTCCTTGTTGCTCGGGGTCGTCAATAAACCGACCACCTAACCTCATCTGGCGCAAACTACTTAAACCAACAAAAAGGTTCCCTTTGTCTTTGGAAGGATTTCCATGCTTGAATGCTGTAAAACCTTGATAGAAAACGTTAACTTCTATTTCGTCCTCTGTAAGAAAGACAGGGCCAGAATAAATATAAAAATCATTCACTCATATGGAATAGCTGGGATATTATAAATATGTTACTAACACTCTAACATTTGTCCAAAGTAAATGTTGCAAGATGCAGAATCGTGGGACGCCGCTCTGAAAAGGCATAATGAGATTGCACAATAATTTGTAACATCGCTGACTATGCCCGCAAAGGAGGCTAATGTCGTCATCAATTCGTACCAAAAGAGTACATGATTCTTCAAACACCGGCCTAAAAGAAAGGCGCCTCAAGACAACACACATCATCAGAAACTCGTACCAAAAGAGTACGGCCTTCTCAATTATAAGCCTAAAAGAAGGGCGTCACGGGATCACATCTCGTAAAGAAGAGATAGAGTCTCGGGATGCAGTAAGTTCCGGAGGAACAAGGGGGGTCGTTTAGTCACTTAGGAAGTCGGCCACCGGGTTTAGGCGGGCGCGGAGCCTCAACCCCTCTCAGCAGATATGCTGAGGGTTTAAAAAACCAAAATTTAGCATTCAAAGAAACTATTATTTCATATAAACTCACGGGCTGTTGTAGAATCCTTTCGAACAAACCATCCCCGAGACCTTATCTATTTATTCATAAAGAAGTTTCACTTCAAAAAATGTGGTATTTCGTAGATAGCAAATATATGTATTATTTTCCCACGGAATTAATATGAACAGGTTCATGCACGTCTAGAACGAAACCATTCAAGGTAAGAATTTGCTAATACAAAGTGTTTATAATTATTCATTTCAGTGTTATTTAATATGTGTGAATTTTTCCCTTTGCGCCGTTCGAACGATTTTACTGGTTTGTCTCAAATCGAAAATGTTTTATTTTCTAATACACGAATTCTTCTGGTGAATGTATTTTATTGTAACATAAATGTATAGATTATTAGGTTCGTTAGATGTTTTTATTACGTAATATTATGCAATTGTTTCCACGCTGCTCCTATAAGAGAATTTGAAGTTATTACGATACACAACGGGGTCCTTCATCCATTAGACGAATCATGTGCCAATTCAACGACGTATTACGAATAGTATATATTGTATTTATCGAGATTTAGTCGCATTTATTATTTCTAGTGAGTTTTTTAGTATTGGTTCCAGGCGCCATTATGAGGCGGAAATAGTTCATACTCATAGCCCGACTGCAATAGGTATTTTTGTCGCGTAAGAGGTAGCACTTTTAGGAATATAACTGTGTTTCATGTTTCGTCCCTGACGGACAGGATGGTATAGCTGTGGCTATTTAGGTAATATACTTAGTAAATGCAAAGGGCATTGGGTATTATCAATTTCGTCTGCGAACCCAAGATGTTAGAAATATTTTAGTTCCTATAATTTCATTGAATATTTGCTGCAGAATAATATTTGATGAGAGAAGTAGTTAATATTCCATTCAAAGCAAAAGTTTTAGTCAATATCTTCATAGGTAATATTCAACAGCAAATTAGAAATATTTTAGTTAATATTTTTAGTTAATTTTGCATTCAAAAGCGCAATTTTCAGAATAATTATTTTCAGTTAATACGTATTTTTAGTTAATTTATCGTATAGAGTAATTTCTTATAGTATAGTAACATTATTTCATATGAAAAGTTGAATTTTAGTAGTAGTAATATTTCTGTATAGAATATTTAATTTTTAACAACTGTATCGCTACATCATATGGTTGAAGTCGACCGGTTGCATCCTGTCGCTCAATCGCGCGCGCTCACGTATAAGATCGGAATGAAAAATATAATAATAAATACTACTCGCGTCAATTATTTTACGACTGTATAAAATCTCTGACAGAAAACATCTCTAGAAAATACCGTCATTTGACGAGGACCCTCTACCTTTCACATCACAGTGCTTACCGTGACCAGGAGGACGATTTATATTGAAATACAATAAAATGCTTTATAATATTAATTGAACATCATTTCGACATTAAATACAGTCTGCTCGATTTGATTAGGATACCCTCTATCTACCTGGGTCATTACAATGTGGTGACAAAAATCAGCAATCTTGTCTTTAAAATAAGACACAAATTACTTTGTTTTCATCACTTTGTTAGATTAAAAAATCTACATGTTTCGAGAACAATGTTTTCTCCTTCAGGATTATTGTGTACATACAGAAGAAGAAAAAATATTCTTCGAACAGTTAATCTTGTCTTTTCCGCCAGAGAAAGAGTTGGTGAAAACTTAGTTTTTTATTAACCATTGTAATATTCAAATCCAAGAAATTTATGCTAGAATTTTTTATTTCTATGGTAAATTGAATCCTTTTATATAGTTTATTTAAGAAATTATAAAAAAAATTAAATTGTCTTTTAGTACCATTCCAAATACGTAAGATATATATTATATAAATATCTTTTTCAGAAATTTGAATAATCAAAGCTTTTTTATAAATAATATTATTTAATTTTTTTATAAATAACTGTAATTTCGGTGTCCAGTAACTGAAAAATTTGTCCAGTTGCAATTTATTTATTTCCAAATTACTTTAAGTGATATTAAAAAAACAACTGTTTATTTAAAAACTTATAAAATGATTGAATAGATGGTTTTTATTTCAAAGCGCAGTTTCATTTCCTGGAATTTAGGTACTCAATCTAAGAAAAATGTCTTAAGTGTCCCATAACTATACGGTCTCCCCTAAAAAAGATTTTTCTCCAATGCTTTTCAATATCTAATATTGGTAAACTAAAGATATTTAAAACTTCTTTTACTTTTTATTCAACATATCATTTATTAATTTTGTATCAAAACCATTATTGAATGCAATCCATTTAATAATATTCAATTCAATGTTAAAATTATCCACAGATAATGGAACATCAATCAATCTGCGTAGCATAAAATAATGTCAATAATTTTTGAGAATACGGATAATTAAAATAAATGTGTATAACTATGTCTGTTTTATGTTAAAATAAAATAAAAATATGGTTAAATAAAATAAACTTTAAAAAATTAATATTTAATTGATTTATATAGTAATGCGATAAACAACTCTCGCAACACACGTACCCCGGGCGACATATAATCCAATCCAAGAATGAAGCAATCTGTATCTTGGCTAACCATTCTGGCGTAGGTCAAATCGCGTAAAGGACTGTACAAAGTTATTGTAAGCTATGAATTATTCCCGGATGTAATTTACACCCACAGAACAATAAAGCAACCAGTTCACACTGACCTTAGTCGACCTTCGGAGATCGAAGATTCGAGGACACACGCCATTAGATTCGATTGGAATTCTACTTTGGAGTTTTATCTTGCTTGCTTGTAAAATAGACTGCACAAAATCATGCATTTTCCACAGCACGGTGTAGTGATACAGAAGCCGTGTACGCATCAAATTAGAAAAAATATGTATGCGGTCGGGAGACCCCCGTTAAGGACGGAGTTCCTTCCGCCTTTCCTTCAATTCTGAATATAATTCGATATGGAGACCCAGATTGTTTATATTTGTATATTTTCGTTACATAAGGAAAAAGCGTTATGCCCCCTCCATGTGACTCTCTCTCTCTCATTAATTTCAATAAAAAAGAAAAATTTGAAGAAATCACATCGTTTATATATACATACATTTCATATCAGATACATTTGACTGAAGTATCAACAATGATCCGGCGCAGTTATAAATTTTGTTTTAGTTATAAAAGTAATTTAGAACCTCCCTCAGTATATTTTAATAACGATCGATGAATAATTAATGTAATACCTAAAATCTTTTAATTTGGAGATATATAAATAGCTACAATAACTACTTCAACGTAGTTATAAACAGTAAAATATACTTAAGTATCAAAATATTCAATTTTATTAAATTATTTTTCTAAGTTTGTATTACACATACTTGTTGCAATTTCCATTTCTCGAATGTTCATTGCAAAATTGCAATAATGAGACAATGTAACTCACGTATGATTAAAAAAAAAACAAATAAGAAATAAGTTTTAACAAAATTTTAGGAGTTATACAACCTGTCACGCACGATTCTCGTCTACTCAAATATCGATGCATGGAGGGGGCATAACGTTTTTTCCTTACGTGACGATTTCTACCAGTCAACTCCTACCGCAAGCCGCGTTAAGGAACTTCGTTCCAAAAATGAGATGAGAATTATATTTTTATCTTTTGCACGTATATTATTTAGGATCAATTAATTAATAATTCATAAGTTCTTTTATTAATATGACATGGTCAAATTTTCTCAAAGCACATTCCATTTTCTTTGTCTTTCCATCAAAATTAATTATCATTAGTGCCATAATTTTTTTTTTGCTTTTATTAAACTTTCTGTATTACGTTCATTTCCATAACGAAATATGTACGAATATAGTATTACATCATTATACCTAGTCCTTGAAAATATTTTTGTATTTTTTTCTTCTTTGTTTCCCCAAAATAATAAATAACACTCCCGACCCAAAAAATAATATTGTTCCTCGTTGAATCCGATCGATGGTCAGGTTTGGTATATCCAATACACGTGGCCCCAGCAGGATTGCCAATATTTCCAATAATTCTGTATCGAGAATTTACGTAACCTGCTAGCGTTTCATAAATTCTTAACACTAACTTATACTGATCTTTATTAATGTCCACGCGTCAGATGTTTCTTCATAGAAAGCCCGGAAAGAATATTTGACGCGGTAAAATAATAAATATATTAAATACTTCTCAACATTTTCTCATCACAAATTTAACCGTTTAATTAGAATATAATATTGTTCTGCGGGTCTCCCAATAAAATTTGTTATGATAAGCTTTTTAAAATCAAAAACATTTTGGAGACGCCAAATAAGGATTCCAGTACCTCTCATACGTGATCTGTTATTTCTAATAGATTGTGGTTGTCAAACTGTCATCTTAGTATAAACATCTGTTTTATGTATTGGAATTTAACCATTATGTTACTACCCGAAATTTCTCACACTAGTTACTATCCAAGGTACCCAGGTACTCAACCTGGATGGACATTTTTGCATACATTATTTTTGTTTTGTACCCCAAAAATTGATATTCAATCAGTGGTTAAATAGCTTTTTAGAATGTCACTACTTCCCATAGCGATGTTCGTCCGTCTTCCCTTTATTTCCTTTCCTTTCAAATAATTAAAATAACGGATATTTAAATGGATGATGGCGTTTATGAATGAAATTATTTAAACTTGAAATCGGGAATGGGCACCCAGGTACCCGGGTAGTAACATAAAGGTTTAAATTGATTTTTCATTTTATTCGAATAAATAGTTATGCCTGTTGGACTTTTTACGTATCTTGCAAAGAGAAAAATATATTTAAGGTAACGCGATGCTTTTGCTTATTATTTCAGTTCGCAAAACGAAAAACTTAACATCTGCATGAAGGCGAAAAGTAAACATGCACCCTCCACTAGATTTGGTATAATCTTCAAGCCCGTTCAGAAAAAATGGGCGGAACTAATAGATGGCCTGAAGAAAAACTTTATAGACGCAATAAACACTACTACAATTCCTACAGCCTGAACCAGTTAAAGTTACAGCATGATATTGTTACATAGCGGTTTCATTCCCGCCCTGACAATATACATATAAAAATACTTAAGAAGCCAATTTGACACCCTCCTGATCCTGGCTTGTGCTTCCGTTTCCCAAACTCAGCACCCGGCTCCACTAGAAGTCATCCTGATCCTGGTCCAGATTCCACTTGAATCTGGCCAGTATCATAAGGTTGACAACCCTTTTAACTCTTGACTGAACCGACGATGACGACACCAATGGGGCTATTTGTTAAGGGTCCGTTGGCTATGGATGATGACATCAACTAATTAATGACATTTTAAAATAAAACACAAATTACTTTGTTTTCACCACTATATTAGATTAAAAAATCTACATGTTTCGAGAACATTGTTCTCTTCCTCAGGATTATTATGTACACAATAATCCTGAGGAAGATAACATTGTTCTCGAAACATGTAGATTTTTTAATCTAATATAGTGGTGAAAACAAAGTAATTTGTGTTTTATTTTAATAATAATGTCACCACAAAGTTCAAGCCTTCATACAGAAGAAGAAAAAATATTCTTCGATCAGTTAATGACATTTTATATCCGCCAATGAGCGCTCGTTCCAATTACGTGAATTCATGCGATTTGTCAATTTATGAAAACCTATCGACATTACACTAAACTTAATTTAACCTAATCAATCACTCAAGAGCAGAAAATTCGCGAATCAGAAAAGATTGCCAGATTAAATTAATTTTTGTGTCAGGACGTTACTATAGTGATTGCAAATAAGAAATATTTTTGTGATACCAACCTATCTAGTTTAGAAAAATGAGTTTTTCAACATGACCTAACCTAATCTAACACCCATTAGAAGAAGAATTTTCGAATCTGAAAAGTTTGCCAGATCAAATTTATATTTGTGTCAACATGTTAAAACAGTGATTACGAACCAAAAATGTTTTGGTGATACTGTGCTATTTTGTCTAGACATGACAATTTCTAAACTTGACTTAACCTAACCATACACCCTGACATAATCGCAATTATTCGTGATGAAAAACGATGCGCGTTTTTTCTAGAAATTCCGTCTTTAAGTCCTCGCACACACATGTGTGCCCGACATTTTTTTCTGAACCGGCAAAAAGCAGATGTGTAAATAACACATTCTTGTTTTGCCGGGTTACTTAATAATTTGATTTGGGTCCGTAGAATAATCATAATAATATTTTTGCTATAGAATAAGATTTTGTTCTATTGTACAGACGGGAGATGTAGATTGGATGCGGGCACCCGCCCGGGCCCTATCCGTTCCGATCTCTCGGCGAGTGTGAGTTCCAGGCGCTACCTGTATGGGTGGCCGATATTTTTTCCCGCGTCTGTCGTGTCGCCACCGGCAGCAAAGGAGAAGCTGCGAGAAACCATGGTCACCGCGCCTCGGTGGTGGCCGGTTCTACAGCGAGAAGCTCCGGAGGGAGGCCAGACCCTCTTGATGACGCAGATCCAGCGACGGCGCGGATGCAGCAGCGCGGCGGGACAGCGCGCGTGGCCGGGAACGAGAACCGCAGCCAGGTGTCCTAGTCGGCCGCGGATCCCGCGGAAGCGCACCCTGGGCCGCGCCTCCCGCTTGCGGTTGCCACTCGCGGCCTCCAGAAGTGAATACGACATTTGTTTATGAACGATATGTTTTTTTTGTAGTGATAAGTGACAGAGACACGATAAACTGATGTAAATTTGGACTGCTTGCGTTTAGGCTAGGGTTAGTTTTAGGTTAGTGATAATTTTTTCTAGTATTAATGATATTCTGATAAGTATTAAGTAAGAGTTGTGTGTTTTTAATTTAATAAATTTTGTAAATATTTAAATGACTCATGGTGTTGTTTTAAATTTTCCGATCCCTTCCTTGACAAAGCATTTTAGTTGATAGACGGGGACGCGTAGCGTCGCGCTGAATCTCGCTAGATTGATTTTATTAAAATTATTTTTTAAGTTGATATTCATTATGACTCATATGTGTCATTATGAATAAATTTCCAAATTTTGAGTCCGATCGGTCAAATGGTACAGATTTGCATCAAAAATATATCAGGGGGGGAAGGAGTAAAATAACAGGGGGCAAATGTCGCCTATGTTACCCGCCGAGTCTTAAAGCATAAGTATGCAAAATTTGAATCGAATCGGACTAACGGTATAGATTTGTATAGAGAACAGATAGACACGCAGACAGACAGACATTGAGTTTCATAGGTATACATAATTATATCAAGTTAAAATTCTGGTTTCCGGGAATTTTTCACGGTTCGGATGTATAATTTTACTGGCTTATATATTAAGGTTTCCATGTAATAGAGTAACATTCATAAATAGAAATTCCGTTCTATTAACCATCCACCATGATTAATAAACAAAGTAAAAGAAATATAAATAAAGATATCCCCGTTTTAAATAAGAGTATCGAAAAATTTATTCGCTGAAAAAGCAACCCATTTAACCATAAATACGATGAAAGCTTTAATGGAAAACGTCCATTTAGGTTGACAAAGCAAAAATGATAAGTATTCTATCCTCGAACTCGTATCATTTTTATATGTGAAAATTTTGATAGAGAGTAAACCATGATATAAGTAAACTCACGATGCTCAAAGTGAAGTATAATATTCTTCTCGGAGAAAAATCCCTTATAACTATCGGAATTCCGCTATAATTCAGGATAAACCAGTGGAATGTGGAAAACTTTATTATGTGCTCTGGACTTGACTCCATTATCGGAATCACTTTGAACCATACTTAACTCTCGGAAGAAGGCATGCAACGACTGGTAATGGAATACTGACACAAATTTAAAATCTTTAAGGGTGAAAGATAATGTAAGTATGCGTAAAACCACAGAACTTGTGGATCCAGGATTGGCCTCCTCAACCACCTGAGCTGAAGAGCATCGAAAGTTGAAAAGAAGATGGGTGCGTGTACACTGTACGCGCCTTGGAAGTTGTAATTCTTTGGCGTACATTAAAATATAAAACATGTGCCGTATTGTATACCTTGCATTGGTTTCTATGTTCCAACTTAATAACAATAATAATAAAAATAATATTTGGATAATTTACATAGCGTCGTTTTCGCGAATACTCACCTCAAAGACGCTATACATAGAAAATTATCTTACAAAACAACTTACTGCTAAATTTTTTTATTTACTATTACTTATTCACTAGGTGGCATGCAAGAAATGAAATTAAAATTTAATACTATAATAGTTGGGAGTGCCTGAAAGAATTAGGTGTTTACGCGGAGTGCACAATAGGAGTGGAAAACATTAGCTAGTATTGTTGTGGTCAGATTCTATAGGTTTTTATAGGATTGTCTAAATAAATGCGTCTTAAGTTGTTTTGTAACTTTCGTAAGCTTTCTGTTTGTCTCAGTTTATCAGGTAGTTTGTTCCATAACTTTGGTCCAGCCACCACGAAAGCACAATCACCGAAATTAGTTTTGTGGACACAATTTACTTCAGCTAACCTATTTGTATTAGATGTTGATGCTGAGCGAAGTGTTAGTTGTCTGTTATTTGCGGAAAATGGAATGCAGAAGTCGGTTATGTATTGAGGGGCCATGTTGTGAATAGCTTTAAATATTGTAAGGCAAAGCTTATATTCAATCCTCTCTGGACATCTAAGCCAGTGAAGGTTTTGAAGGTGGTGTGAGAAGTGCGCAAACTTTGAAACGCCGGTAATGGGTCTTGCGGCGGCATTAAATACAGATTGCTATTTGATTATTTCTTGTTTCGGGAGATGAGCGTAGATACCATTACAGTAGTTTAAGTGTGAGATAACGTACGCGTTTATTAGTAATTTTGTTGCTTCTGTTGGGATGCTTTTACGAATAGATTTAATGTGGCGTAAATGATAAAAGGCAGAGCTGGTTGTGCTATAAATTTATTTACTAAGAGACAAGCTTGAATCCAAGTAGACTTCAAGTAGTTTGACATTCGTTTTGGGAATGATGTTAATATTTGAAATAGAGAGTGGGAGTTTTTTCAACAGGTGTTGGCGTCTTCGGGTAGCTGTCCAAAGGAACTCAATTTTGGACGGGTTAAGTTTTAGTTTATTCTAGGATATCCAAAGGTTTACGTCTTTTATCCACTGAATAATAGATTGTTTCAGTACATCTCACGGTGGACGGTTTCATACAACGCTAGCTCGGAAAAAAATACAAAAGTCATAGAGCCAATATACCATTATTTCACTGTGATATTATCAAAAAATAACTAAATTATTAAAATCCGTTGAAAGTTTTATAAAATATAAATAAAATAACATACACTTTGTAACATCGCAAACTCGACATTATCAAACACGGCAACCGCGCTCAGCGTTAGTATATTTTGATACCAGAAAGGAAGGGCGTGTCGTTTCGTAGTAAAATAAGTTTTTTTATTTTTTTTAAATGAAAGTTATTGCGAGTGGTATGCACTATTTTTTAAATGTATTTATTTGTAAAAATTATTTGTGTTAATTAATATGTCAAAGTATAAAGTATTTAATATAAAAATGGAATTAAAAAAACTCTTAAACTATAACATACTGATTAATCGTACTTAAGTTTAATGTAGATTAATCTTTTATTTAATAATTTTAAAATAAAAAAACTCCGAAAGTGTCCGAAGGTATTACAAATATTATTTTTTTAGGTAGTGGTGGAACTTCCGGCTGTATATGTATATATATGTTATTTATATTTTCCATTTATTTATGGAAGCGAGTCCCGTAATATTAAATAAGAAATAAATAAATGAAATTATGAGAAATACACAAATATCAAATAATAAAACTAAAAAATTAAATGCTGGAAGTAATCGATTGGTACGAGAATATCAAACGAAGCTTTGACGTCTTCCCGCTAAGTATTCTTTGCTTAACTGCAAATCAAGTATATATATATATATGTTATAATGAAGGTTTTCACGGGTGTTAGAAATGTTAGTATTGATTTCTTTGGGGGTAACCCGCGTCAAAATCTGGTCATTCTTATGGAATCAGTTAGACAAACTAGTAGATTTTAGAATTGAAAACAATAAACTAATTAATACCAATCGCCAAATCAACAAATTCAATCGCCTTCAAAATAAAATTAAAAAACATGCGCCTCAACAAACATTAGATTCGAGTAAACTTATCCATAATTTAACGGATTTAAAATTAAATTCTGATATGATCTCAATCCTATCTAAAGGTTTTAATTTTGGTGTGGTACCTCCTAAAATACCAAATGAGAACATCATTACTGGAATAGAATCCGCGATATGCAGACTAACTGATAATATAGCAGAAACAAAGAACTTCGCACAAACACTAACATAGTTATCCTTCCAGCTGATAAGGGAAATGCCACTGTCATAATGAAGAGCGAAGATTACCACTCTAAAATGAGCAATATCCTTAAAGATCCGGCGTATAAGCTTCACAATAACAATCCAATCACGTACCTTGAGAAGACTACAAAAGCAAAAATAGTATAATCTGAACTGAGTGAAGATTTAAAGAAATCACTAATACCACGTGAAAAATCATCCCGCTTTCCCAAATTGTATGGTTTACCAAAAATCCACAAAAAAGACATTCCACTCAGGCCTATAGTCAGTTCAGTAGGGTCGCCACTCCAATCATTGTCAAAGTTCCTTGCTAAATATTTACAACCTAATGTAGAAAAAGCAGACTCTTTCGTCAAAAACTCGGAACATTTCGTGAAAATAATAGAAAGTCAAAAGCTGGATAAAAACGATATTCTGGTCAGCTTCGATATTGTATCTCTATTCACTAATATACCTATCGATGAAGCACTTAATACAGTAAGAGAAATTTGCCAACCCCCGGAAGATATAATAAACTTAATAAAACATTGTTTAAATAATACATTTTTTATCTATGATGGTAAAACTTACAAACAAATTAAAGGGGCTCCAATGGGTTTATCACTTTCACCATCAATTGCTAATCTGTTTATGACAAAGTTTGAAAAAGATGCATTGGAAAATTAGTTTTTAAAACCTAAACTGTGGATAAGATACGTAGATGACACGTTCGTAATATGGCCTCATGGATTGAACGAACTAAATAAATTTCTCGACTATCTGAACGGTTTACACGACGACATAAAATTCACTATGGAAATGGAAAATAACAATGAAATACCTTTCCTTGGTGTCCTAGTGCTCAAAAAAGATAACGGCAGTCTCGGCCACACTGTTTACAGAAAGGCTACGCACACAGACAGGTATCTCCATGCATCTTCTAACCATCACCCGGCGCAAATTGCATCAGTTGCAAATACATTGGTGTCAAGAGCAATAAAAATATCCGACTCCGACCATCGTGATGAAGAAATAAACCATCTTAAAAATACGCTACAATGTAATGGATTCTCTAAACAAATAGTAAACAAAATAGTTAAACGCCAGTCGGACATTGAAAATAGAAATAAAACAGTTAAAGATATTACGGAAAAACCTTTATCAACAGCCTTTTTACCATATATAAAAGGGACAATAGATAAACTCAGCCGTCTACTTAGAAAATATAACATAAGAACGATATTTAGGACTGAAAACAAAATATTTAGCCTTCTACGCAGTGCAAAAGACAAAATACACCTAGAGTCCCATGGTGTATACAAAATACCATGTGGATCGTGCGACCAGATGTATGTTGGAAAAAGCAACAGAAAGATATCTGCTAGGGTTACTGAACATAGAGTTGATATGACCAACAAAAAACTAACATCGTCGCTTGTCCAACACACGCTCGAAGAAGGCCACAGCATAGACTTTAATAATACACGAATAATAGCGAACGTCCAAAATGAAACAGTTAGGATATTTAGAGAAGCTATAGAGATATATAAAAGAATAAATATTATCAACAATAGAGATGATGGTATACGTCTCCCAACGGCATGGAAAAGCATTTTATTCAACAGTAGATTTCTTAGTAAAAATAATATATTAGCGCGCAAAAATCAATTAAATATAACCACCGACACAATAGAAGCAACATCAAGTACAAAGCGCATCACAAGGAGCCAAACAAACGCCATTAAGGCCAGCAACGGCCGGGAACACCCAATATTTAATACAAAATTCCCGAAAATCATTAAGGCCAATAATGACCACAGTACCCAAATTTAGACTTTGACTTACCAGACCTCACTTGGTAATATACGAACGGACGTGTTCGCAATGCCCTTCATGACGAAAATTTATTAACAAACAACCTGAAGATGCATGTTGTGATTCAGGCGAAACGTCGGTTGACGAATGGTCCTTCTGAGGACCAGATTTTGACGCGGGTTACCCCCAAAGAAATCAATACTAACATATATATATATATATTCAATTTTTGTGAAAGAATACATACCATTAAATATTTTTAAGAAAACATTATAATATTTATTGATTTAGTCTTAACTTTGTGGAAAGACATGATTGATTTACATATAAATAAAACACTTGTTTAATAGCACTTTTGAATCTAAATATACACTACTAACTACCAGTGTCGAGAACTACAGATGTTTTCATCTACAGGTGAGAATATAAAGAGAACATAAACTGTGTATAAGTTTATATTCTCACGTGTAGATGAGAACATCTGTAGTTCTCGAAATTAGTAGTTAGTGGTTTATATTTAAACTCCAAAATGGTCTTATACAAGCGTTTTATTTTAAAGTTGTCACCCTCTTTTACACGTAACTGAAGTATTTCTTTAAAATGCTTTTTTGTTTTGCCTTGTTTCGTTATTTGTTCTGTACGGTAGTTAAATAAAATAATTAAGGGATTATTTGGTTCGGTCTCCATAAATGTTGTTTGTATTTCGTTATTTGTCGTATCTTATATCTTTATTGAATTTTGCTAAAAATCTATGTCATCAACATTTAACATTGCTTTTAAAAATACAAATATCGATATTAAACACATTGAATAAGATTCTTAGTAATCTTTTATACCAAGAACTCTATTGTCTTAGTTTATGAAGGTGAAAATAAATAAAGAAGAAAAAATACACTAAAATTAGGTACAAAATGAACACATAGAGGTGAAATATTTTGATATATAGGACTAATTTAGATATTACAAAATCTTTGTTCTACGCAAATAATGTAAAAATTACTCGGGAGTCTATGATTAAATTGCGCAGTTACCGCTTTTATGGAACTTTGAAGTTGACAATCTTTCATAATGAAGTAGGGAAATTGTGCTTTTCTCGGATGCGTGAAGCTATTTATCAACGTCTTCTGCAGAGGTACATGAGATGTACAGCATTCGTGTACACCTACCGTCTAAAGTGTATGTTGATATTCCTGCCTGGACTTAAATTGGATCCGATCGGCAATCCATCCATTTGTTCATAAATACAATCATTAAATTTAATATAGTTGAATTCCATACAAAGTTTAATCAGTTCAATTATTTTTTTGCTATTACGTCACTTCCCTGACACGCATGGTGCGCCCAGCATTCAGGCTACAGGCCCGGACTAGCGCGGTTGTGTCTATTAGCCAAATAAACCACAAGTGTTTACGTAACAGATCTTTAACTAAAAACACACCAAATCCATCCCGATCCTAGCGACAACTGGCGACGAAGATTACTACGAACTCACGTGTAAGGCACGCGAATATAAAAACGAAAACAATATATTTCTAAATTTGAAAGTGTTTCGCATGGGAAGAAGAAAAAAGTTTTGTCGCGGGGAGTCTGGATTAGCTGCAAGAAATCGGAGATTATTTTTTTGGAGGTACTAGCCACCGAAGAAAGGAGTGGGTAGCAGGAGCGGCGCGTCCAGTCAAGAGGGGACCTGTTGGGAGAGAGGCGCGGCCATCCAGGATTGCAGCAGACGGGGGGACCAGCTGGGAAGGCAGCGGGTAGCCAGAGGACCAGGTGCAGAGGACTCCGGAGAAGAACGATCATCCAGGCAAACGAGGGACCAGGCGCAGAGGACATCAATTCAATGTTTATTCAATGTTACAAATGTTTACAATGTTTACAGTGTTTACAAAATTAAATAAAACTTTTTTCATTGTTGCTGAGTATCTTGGCAGCAAGTAAACACTAAATTGATTTGACGCCCTGCCTGCTACACTAGTCATTTACCATATTATAGCAGACAGTGCTCTTCCAGTAGTATAATTTTCAAGAATATTTATTATTTATATAACATTTGTGAATCAATCTTATTGCCAATTAAAATTAAGTAATAAAAATTATTAAATATTTAATATTATATTAAATTGAATATTTTAAATAATCAGGTCTTTTTTACAAATAGTTATCTTTTAAATTTATTTTCCTGTTAAGAAGGTACTTTATATTATCATTTTCCATTTAATATTTAGATCTATACTTCGATTTTTGTGTGAATCAGTAGATTTTTGGGCTGTTTTACTGTTCTTTTACTGATGGATAAACACATGTATTTTATCTTTGAAGCATTTACTGTTAGTAGATTTTTGTCGAGCTGTGATGTTATTCGATTCAATCTTTGTGCCTTTTTTAAAACATTTTTCCAGGAATAATCTTGAAAAAGAAGCACTGTGTCATCTGCAAAATAAATTATTTTGCCGTTTTCTAAATTGGAGTTACACACTTCATTGACATATATGAGGAAGTGCGTGGATCCCAAAACACTTCCTTGCGGTACTCCATATGATGTTTTGTGGAGGTTGCTGCAGTGATCGCCAGATTTAATCACCTGAACCCTGATACACTTACAAGTTTTAATTATACTTAAACTGAAATATTTAAAACAATCATGAAATCAGAGTATTTTATTAAAAAAAAACATAAAGTCTATATCTTTATTTTATTTAACAATTTTGAAATCATACTAATTTTGAAAACGAAATTAGATCAGTTATTGGATTTTAGTTACGGTTACGAATAGATTTCTAAATAATTTTTATTTGTGAATTAAAAAAATTAAATTAATTTTTTTTATAATACATATGTATGCTAATTTCAGGTTAAGAAAATAAAATACTCTTTATATATTTTTTTGCGTCTATCTAGAATGTTACGAGATTTTGTAAACGGACTGTTACTTACACTAATACAAAAGGCTTACCTAAAGTAAATGGACTCTACCAGCGCTTTTTTTTTTCAAATAATCAGAGCGAGTTCGAATGGAACGTTGTCAAAATTTCAAAGCAATAGTATGGAACTTTAGGAGATTTATAATTTTGGCAATCAAACTTTGACATTTTTATTTATATAAATAAATAGTAGGTATATAAAAATAAAGTAAGCATACAAAAACATGTTCGTATTTGAATGCAACGTTATGCCGAAATTTCAAAGCAATCGGTGAAGAACTTTCAGAGATTAGCGATTTTGTACAAACGAACATTTACATTTTTATTTATGTAGATAGATGTTGAGAAATATTGAGAAAACATGTAGGTGAATGAAAAATATTTTTAATTACAATTTTCATTACCCCCATTATAATAATTTTGTTGTCTATCTGTCCGTACGTCCGTCTTCTGTCCATCCATCGGTCCGTAACGTCCATAATTTCGTTAGAATTGTCGGCTAAAAAAACAAATTCAACGGCCAGAGATGGGGGCTTGAACCCCGGGCGAGCGAATTCAAACGCGAAGACCTACAGAAGTTACCACCATCGCATGTGCGGGACCCTTCAAAATTGGATTACATATATACGTAGAAGTTAGCAATGACGCGAACCATGATTAAAAGAAAAATATACAGCGTACAATAAATTTTCTTTAGATAAACTAAGTGCTTATAAACATTTTTTCTTGGCCGATGGCATCTTCTGCTTGCTGTAGTAGTGGGGTATCTGACTCCCACCCGGGGGACTCGGGTTTGATTCCCGGTGCCGGAAATTATTTTCTCTTTTTTATTTTATTTTGATGTCTATTTTATTTACAATATTAATTATTTAATTATGTTATCGCATTAGTTTTACGCACGCGCAATTGCCACAATTGCCAGGGTTTAAAATAGTAGGTAACATTAACTGCCGGGGAAAAAGGTGTTCAAATATTTTGATGAAAGTCGTTATTGTTATTCCATGGGTTTCGGCTATAAATGAGTAAATAATCTTTAGGAACCGGCATGTAAAAGTACCGTCATATTTGACGGGTCACAGCTGTAACCTACTAGCTAGTATACAATAGAATCTTGATTATTATGTTATTTATTATAAAATTATTTTTTAAAAAATAAAATACAACTTGCACATGAATAATCAAACAGAACTGAAACAAGCATTTCTTAATTGAATTTTACAACTCTGATAAAAATATATCCTCCCCACAACTCTCCCGGATATCCCATCCTCGATTAAATGAAAATATTATAATTATATTTTTCTATCAAATGATTAAGTAAAAATGTTTTTTCCCTGGTTGTTGACATTAAATTTAAATGAGTTTAAAATAAACAAATCAGAGAAGCTGCAGAACTCGTTTCATTTTGACGGTGAGCTAATTTTTTGGAATCAAATATTAAATAGTAATTATTTTTTCAGAAACAAATATAATTGCTTTCGAAAGTATCCCAATTATTCAAATTATAATAATTTCTTTAAATGTCCGTCCGTCCATTGCAACTTCGTGTAACGTCCATAACTTCTTTGAAGTAAAAATATTTTTTTTCTATATAGATTTTTTTTATTATTCTTCTTCTTTTTTATATTTAATAAATAAATACTTATTCCTTAGGAACCAACATGTAAAAGTACCGCCATGACAGCTAGCATCTAGTCTTAATAAATAGAGATTTTGTGTAAGTACGAATATTTGCAGAAAATCTCAGGGCAAAAGTTTCATCGTTCGGGGGTTTTATAGTATTTTTCTGTAATTTTTTTTTTGTTTTTGTAGCTATTTTATAAAGGAAAATATAGCTCCTCTTCCGTGACTGAGGTGCACAATTCTAACATTTCCCGCTGCACGTTCGTTCGAGACAGAAAAAATATCATGTAAGATTATTTAGAAAAACAGCATACAGATTTTCTGATAAACCTGTGAGAAGGCTGATGAGGATGAAGCCGCGGTGTTTGAATAGCAGTTATTGAGATTTAATAATGACAAAGTTACAGGTATAGTAATTACAGTTACACAATAATGAGTCGATGAATGGCGAGAGCTCCCGCAGTATAAGCGGTTCACGTCGAAGTGAGATGTATAACGAAGAAGGCTTCCGCCGTATCCAAAAAGCCCCGCAGGAGTGAGATAATCGGCTCTGCAGGCGCTGGCTTTTATAGTGATCCAGAACAAAGAGCTCCTGGTGTTTTGTCTGGCGTGCGGCCGTAGCCCGTGTGCCGATGTTTTGTCTCTATTTTGCTGCCTCTGCATTTCAGGATTTTGACCGCGTCCCCTTTGGAATTATCTTTGTCTGCGTTCGTCGCCCTCGCTTACAAAGTTGCTTGTTTGATAATTCGGCTTCCTTCGTGACCGTATTTCGCGGGGAGTAATGACCCACGGTACTCGGCGTCAGCACGTATGATGTTGCCGTTCCTTTTGTGTGCGTAAGCGTATCACGTCACCACAAACCATTTGTTATAAACGATCGATCATTTTCTTAAAAATAGTTTTTAGAGATTTATTTTCAAATTTTTCCCAATTTTACAAAAAATGGCAATTGCGTGCTACGTCGTAGATATTTAATTTATCTATTGTACATGATATTTTTTTCCATCTCGAATAAACGCGTACCGGGGAAAGTTGCATCTCAGTCACGGAGGAGGAGCTCCACGGAAATAAACATACGCGGCTACTTATTATTTTTCAAAAAATTTTCAATAAAATTGTAATTTAATTACAAATTATAATCAATAAAGTTATGTACCTCCATATGTGCCAATAAAATACAATAAAAATAATAAATCAACTATTTATAAAAAATCACTCAACTTTTTAAGAATTTTTTTCTTATTCAGGGTGGTGTAACCCTTAGGGGTTACACCATCCTGGATACTTAGGTAACTATAAACATAGTTGTTACGGTACTACAAGTACGTTCAGATATGTTTGCAGGCCGTAATGGCATACATACTATTGTAATTTTTTTACTAGATGATTAGCCCATGCGCCGTTTCAGAGACGGAGTTGTATAGGCCTGTGTGGTTATGAGACAAAACTTGGGGCGTACAATAGTGTGTGTAGAGAATTATTTTGTTAGAATGTGGTTACACAATAGCAATAGCAATTAGCATTAATGTAAATTAGTGTATTTACTACTAGTGTGATGGTCGACATAGAGATAGATTTAATAAATTTAGAAAATCTTAAAATAATAATATTCAAAAAAGTCAAGTATGGACATCAAAAATATATTTCTTCTGTTTGGAATCGTTTAAAAGTAAAAGCCTGATATATTTCTCAAGATTCTATGTATTACAAGAGGCTAACAAAATATTGAATATTCAGCTATACAAGTAATATTTTCTTGGATCTTTATTATACCATAGATATAATTCTGTGTTAAATTAATATTGTTTGCCAATCCTAATAGACTCGATCTTGTGAGTAGGTGCGAACGAGCCTTTATTATTTATGAATAGGAACAGCAAGTCTCGCGTGTAGCGAGTGCTTTACCATTATCTTAACGAAACGGACCAATCACAGGCGCGCTTTGCCTTCGACGGGTTGAGCCGGAGGCGACCGTCCTGATGGCTGAATCCGGCCAATGGCGAGCGCCGGCGGTGAGGTCATCGGGCATAGGATGAGTCACTGCACTAGCGTGGATTTCAGAGGTATGGTGAAATCGTTACTATAAAAGGAGCGAACGCGATGTACTCAGCCCCTTCAGTTCGAGACCAGACTTGCGAGCGGGAGCGCTGCCCAACAGACTACCGACGGAGCCCTGAGTTCCAGAACATCATTTGCGGATGGAGTTGCTGCCCGGACGTATGGAGGAATCTACCAATCATCAGTACCAGAGAGGATCATACCGCCACTGTGTAACAGCTAAGGAACATATTTATATTATCTATTACGGTTAATTATTTTCACTATCGAAATGTATTTATTTTGGGAATATTTGAGTTCGGAATAATTGTGTAATTAAATATCACGATTGCTTGTGTGATATTGGTTCAAATCGTACGAGAATTCCTTCCAAACGGATGTATTTTTATGCAAAGCGAATTTCATACCGTTTATGCTGAAAATTGAATACACGGAGTTCTATATGAATTACTTAGTAGCATTATAATAATTACTGTATTGCGTAGGTATTGCGCAATCATTACACTCGGTCTACAACTAACTCTTTATGAATCGAGTACCTCGGTATATTCAGCTTAATAAGTGGCTTCAGAATGACGAGTAAAGGACAGAATGGGGAGATCTAACTAAAGATTGGGGATATCTGGTTTATGTTAGCCTAGCTGGCTGAGGGGTGGATGATTGCCGGCACTTGGGCGTGGAACCCGCACAAGCCCCTGCAGGGCCCCTTAAAGGCGGGGTCCTCCTTGTTGCTCGGGGTCGTCAATAAACCGACCACCTAACCTCATCTGGCGCAAACTACTTAAACCAACAAAAAGGTTCCCTATGTCTTTGGAAGGATTTCCATGCTTGAATGCTGTAAAACCTTGATAGAAAACGTTAACTTCTATTTCGTCCTCTGTAAGAAAGACAGGGCCAGAATAAATATAAAAATCATTCACTCATATGGAATAGCTGGGATATTATAAATATGTTACTAACACTCTAACATTTGTCCAAAGTAAATGTTGCAAGATGCAGAATCGTGGGACGCCGCTCTGAAAAGGCATAATGAGATTGCACAATAATTTGTAACATCGCTGACTATGCCCGCAAAGGAGGCTAATGTCGTCATCAATTCGTACCAAAAGAGTACATGATTCTTCAAACACCGGCCTAAAAGAAAGGCGCCTCAAGACAACACACATCATCAGAAACTCGTACCAAAAGAGTACGGCCTTCTCAATTATAAGCCTAAAAGAGGGCGTCACGGGATCACATCTCGTAAAGAAGAGATAGAGTCTCGGGATGCAGTAAGTTCCGGAGGAACAAGGGGGGCGTTTAGTCACTTAGGAAGTCGGCCACCGGGTTTAGGCGGGCGCGGAGCCTCAACCCCTCTCAGCAGAGATGCTGAGGGTTTAAAAAACCAAAATTTAGCATTCAAAGAAACTATTATTTCATATAAACTCACGGGCTGTTGTAGAATCCTTTCGAACAAACCATCCCCGAGACCTTATCTACTTATTTATAAAGAAGTTTCGCTTCAAAAATGTCGTATTTCGTAGTAGCAAATATATGTATTATTTTCTCACGGAATTAATATGAACAGGTTCATGCACGTCTAAGACGAAACCATTCAAGGTAAGAATTTGCTAATACAAAGTGTTTATGATTATTAATTTCAATGTTATTTAATATGTGTGAATTTTTCCCTTTGCGCCGTTCGAACGATTTTACTGGTTTGTCTCCAATCGAAAATGTTTTATTTCTAATACACGAATTCTTTCTAGTGAACGTATTTTATTGTAACATAAATGTATAGATTATTAGGTTCGTTAGATGTTTTATTACGTAATATTATGCAATTGTTTCCACACTGCTCCTATAAAGAATTTGAAGTTATTACGATACACAACGGGGTCCTTCATCCATTAGACGAATCATGTGCCAATTCAATGACGTATTACGAATAGTATATATTGTATTTATCAAGATTTAGTCGCATTTATTATTTCTAGTGAGGTTTTTAGTATTGGTTCCAGGCGCCATTATGAGGCGGAAATAGTTCATATTCATAGCCCGACTGTAATAGGTATTTTTGTCGCGTAAGAGGTAGCACCTTTAGAAATATAACTGTGTTTATGTTTCGTCCCTGACGGACAGGATGGTATAGCTGTGGTTATTTAGGTAATACATTTAGTAAATGCAAAGGGCATTAGGTATTATCGATTTCGTCTGCGAACCCAATATGTTAGAAATATTTT
>JADDOH010002207.1:0-22243 GCA_016648135.1 Agrypnia vestita
AAGATTATTTTAATTTTCGCTAAACTAAACTTTATAATGCACACACGTTGAGTTATTTTGCCACTATTGTATTTCGTGTTTTTCAAACAAAGTTAAAAAGTAAGGAATAAAAGAAATATTTTTTTTATTCACATAATTAGATTAAATTCGAGTGTTTTGTACATCTCATGTCAGTGTAGGTAAATCTCAAAATTATAATAATAACAAAATAACTAAACGTGTGCAAT
Organism: Agrypnia vestita; assembly: GCA_016648135.1. Classification (NCBI taxonomy): domain Eukaryota; kingdom Metazoa; phylum Arthropoda; class Insecta; order Trichoptera; family Phryganeidae; genus Agrypnia; species Agrypnia vestita. The sequence goes on from JADDOH010002207.1 coordinate 228, forward strand.
ACTTTCTTATTGTGAATGCGATGATAATATCAGGGAATGTAACGAGCTGGTTCCTGCCAATTTAGAGGTAAAATCAATGGTTTCAATCGGCCATGTCCTTCCGCGAAGGTTTTTCAAGATTGGTAAGGCTCTAGCGGTGGGATGAGCAACTCCCCGGATGGCGAGAACTTCCGATATTCCGTCGCAATTAATACGTAACGGTAAAAGTTTCACGAAATTAATGAATATTAATTGTGTTTTTAATAATAAATATTAAATATGTAAAAATTCTTATATTTTCTATTTAATTCCAATCAATCAAAACGGTATTTTTAAATAAAAAAATTATTTTTGAAGTTATCGTATTTTAGCCAAAATTTATTCACTTGAAAATAGTGTTCCAGTAATATAAATAATGTACTGTCAGCCATCTTGAATCGAATACCAATCATAAAGATGCTCAATTCAAAAGCTGACGAATGATTGGTTATTGAATTGAAAATTAGAACTGTTTATTAAATTATAACTTTAGGTGTGTATTTTCGTGCACACGTTTTTTGATTCGTCGCGTCGACGTGAGACGTCGATTCGAAGACATTTATCTCTTCAAAATATATTATAGATGTCTCCTAGAAATAAAGCTACAATTTTATGTGGGAAAGTAGGTATGGAAGTCTTTTTTGGGTGTTCATAGGGTACTACACTAAAAACTGTTTTTTAATCTAAAACAATTCGGAGGTGCCTCTCAAATTCTAAGCTAGCATTTTATCATTTTATCTATTCTCCAATTAGACAGTGGCAGAGTAAACGTTTTATAACTTATGCATTCCAGTTCTTACACATTGTAATCACAGTATTTAAAAAAGAACAATTAAGCGTGCGTCCACCTCGAAAATCAGTTACGTTGCAGTTGCAGGACTATCTGTGTATATGTGTCTCATATCATAGAATTAAATGTGTTGATTTAATTGTTTATTAATTTTTAATATTAAAGTGTAATTTATTAAAAAAATGGTTGTCCCTAGTGAACTCTGAAACAAGATAGTGTTAACAAAGAGCTTAAGATATTTGTAAACCGCTATTTTCACGCGGTTCTTCGCCAGAGAGATATTAATTTTAATTTTATTTATTTAATGGATAATTTTTAGAACCTTAAAAAAATTTTGTTAAAAACTCAATTAAGGAAAAATTCTTTTTATCCAAAAAACGCTGTATAAAAAAACACTGGTAAGCATGTCTTTACGTTTTATTGATAAAATAAATCCCAAAAAATTGCTTAAAATGGACATAAAATATTTATTGTTGTATTATTGTATGAATGCGGTACAAGTGCGGTCACTTAGACGTATGTGCGGAAAATATTTAAAAATGAAAATAAAGAAAGAATGGTTTAGCCATGTGTAACGGATGAGTGAGGAAAGTATGGTAAAGAAAATTTATGAGGCGAATATTGAAGGCAGAAGAAACAGAGGGAATCCGCGGAAGATCTGGCATGAGATAAAGCAAATATTACAGGGTGACCCTGTTAGATGTTTCAACAACCGAAGAGCGTGCATGAGAAGTATGTATGACAAGTATGAAGCAAAAGTGATGTGCCAGGACAGAAGAGTGTAGCGTTCTATCCCCTCCGCCTACCCCTATGGAAAAAGGCCCTCATATTCAATTATTAAGTTAGTTATATTTAGTTTGAAATGACTGCGACAGGACGTCCATCCAATGATGTCCTAGCGAGGAATGAAAGGAACTTCGGAACATTACATTCTTCCGAGAGTTCGTTCGGGTGTGGGTGTCCCGTTGGAAAATCCTGAGGGGATCTGTGTATTGGTGATTTGACTCTCTGTCGTTCTACAGTGTTGTGTTAATGTGTGGGCTCCTGCATTGGAAGAAGATCTGCCGGTCCTGTGCTTCCCTAGCCGGATATCCAAATGCATTTTTTTTTATTTCGTCTTTTTCCCAGTTACGGGGGTGTCTGTTTGACTTTCGCCATCCACTGCCGCTATCGCGGTATTCGTTTAACTATTATGTATTATTTTTTTCTTTTGTTATTACCATCTCTTCGCTCTTGTATTTATTTATCTATTTATTTTTATGTAATAAAGACGTATCTAATGGTGACGATGTGTGAATGGTTTTGTTTTTGCGGCTATGCTGCCTCGCACCGGTTTATACGACCGATTCGGGTAGCACGGTCTTGCATTGTAGATAAAAATTGTCAACCTGAAGACGAAGGAGAAGGGAGACGAAAGAGAAGGAAAGGAAAGGAGAAGGGAGAAGAAGAAAATTTGCCCATAAAACTGTCTTGGGTAAGCGGTGGGCACCATTCACAGATCAAGTTGAAGCCGACTGCTCACGACGCAGTTGAAACGCGGAAACAATGTAAATGCGATTCTGCAAATTAATTGAACTGTTTAAAAATGCCGCCGAAATTTCAGGAAGACTATCGATCTGTTGCACTGTGTCGATTCACGGCGCTGCACAACACTAGAGCGCGCGGCCACCTTGGCACACTTTCTCCCGAGCGAGAGACGATCGCGCAGTCACCTACTCCGTCAGGTACCTACCTACCCGCGGATCGCGGCACCATTGCAGCCATAATACGCGGACCGGTTCGCGACAGCCGACGGCGGGCCGCGGACGGGACCGGCGCGGCTCCGAATCGAGCGGACGTGCGATCCAAAAGCGATTTAAATTTCGATTCGAACGTAATGAAGATTTGAAATTACGGTAGCCCGACGTTTGTTTTTAAGCAACGCGAATATTGAAATAAAATTAAGCGTCATGAACACACATTTTATTACCTAGACACTTACTTGCCTTGGTCAGTATATATATTCATATATGGTAGGCGCCGGTTGTTGTGTTGAAGTGTTATAAGAATCAACCGTATATTGTGCTCATTTTTCGAGGGACAGAAGCAATAGCACATTAAAAAAAATATCGTTTTTTAGATCCAGGTGTATATGTAGAATCATGATAATCATAAATAAGTTTTGGAGTGACATAACGATATTTCTTTAGATACCTTATTACTTGTCTATTTTGTAAACAGTAATCCCCTCAAATTTTGGATAACAAGCCGCCGCTTTCTTTCCTTTATAGTTTTGTGTTTATTATTACCGCGACCACGGTCAATTGCACTGCATTTTTTATTCGAATTCATCGGTCACACTAGTTATCGCTAAAGTTCTTTTTTTTTTTAAATTGGAACATAGATAAGCAGATTAAATATGTGCCTCAGTATTTAATAATTCTAAATGTTTTCCTGTATTGAAAATAAATTAAAGGACTGTTTATGGACGCAAACAAAATAAAATTATTTTAAATAAAAAGATTATAAAATGTACGTGATATTACGTATTTAGTATTTGTTTTATGTGTATATGTACTTACATTAAATTAATGGTTTACTTGCTTAAGTGTAGACCTCTTTCCATTTAAGAAGGACAGTCGAATTAGTGTGTGTAAGCCGTGCGTACGACGTACCTACATTGTTTATAGTTTCGTTGTGTTGGTGTTTTCGGGTATAAGCACCAACACAACGAAGCAACGTGCCTCGTACGCACGACTTACACATACTAACTCGATTATCTTTCTTAAATGGAAAGAGGTATAAATAGGCTTTAAAAAACACTCGTTGATTTCGTAGGTCACTCGAAGATTGGTTGTCAGCGGATATCGGTATAAGCAAATCCTTGAAGTGCCATGGCCAAAAAATCGACCTGCACGTTGTTAGCACACTTTTATCAAATGTGCAAATATTTTTTTAGTGACTTATGTTTAGGTTTTGCTTTTTTGTTTTATTTTTACGAACAATGCACGCATTATTGCAGCATTTAAGAAGAAATTTAACCTATAGATTATTCCAGTATGTCTTTATCAATTACATACCGACAAAATATATAAACATGAACTAACATAAATTTCTTGTTACAGGGTCTGGTTCCACGGTAGGTACTATACTTTTGACTTGTGTAAAAAATGTCTACGAGCTTGCAAATTTTGAAACAATTACAAAAAGGAAAAATTAAATACTCATAAAAAGAATAATGTCTTAGTAAATAAGTCGCGCTTTCTTACAAAGATACGCTTTACTTGAAAAGACTTGGTTTTGTAAAAATTAAAAAAAGTCTAGTAAAAAAAATTTTTCATTATTAATTATTAATTAACCGTTAAAAGTGTATGGTGTAACTATGTCATATTCAATTCATTATTAATTATTAATCAATCGTAAAAAGTGTATTGTGCAAGGTGTTGCAAGACTGTTTTGGACATAATTCAGTGTTGGAAATCAAGATGTCACAACTCTCGCGCAAATACGAGATTAAACTGAATGACAGGGCGAGAAGTTACCGCCGGGTGCGGGCGGGGCGGGTTTTAGTTCCAAAGTCGCCGCACGCCAATTTACGTTGGGCAAGCTCTAACTACATCATATTCAAATGTTCACAAAATATTCATACTTTGTACGTTAATGTCACTCTAGAACCATCTATTAGGGTCATTAATGACCTGTTGACGGTCTGTTTGTTAAAAAATGAAAAATAAAATAAAATAAATATCAAACCTGACAAACCTTAAACATCAAAAGTGACGACATTACAATTTTATACAATAACTCTCAAGATGCCGAAATATCAATATTGGTATTTTCAGAATATGGCCGATTATCTGATTGCACGTATGTTTAGCAACTGATTTTTCGTAATTGATTGACGGGCAACCATCGGTACTAGACAGCAGTTATATCATCAAATAATCCCAAATAACTGTACCGAAAATAACCGGTTAAAATAACGGTTTGACCATCACGAGTGTATTCCCCAACGGAAGCCACCTAGAGGCAGACTCCAAGGAAGAAATGGGATGACTGGAGTGGGAAGAGGACTGGAACAGGATGGAAAGGTCCGGGACAAAAATGCCACGTTATAGCAGTTTTCGGAGAAGAAGAAGTACCTAACCTTCAAAAATTTTGTATCACCCCTATCCTCAATTAGATTGCAATGATATTTTTATAGAAAATTTTATGAAAATGAGCACGAATTTTTTATTTGTATTTGTGTAAAATATGTATTGCAAAAAAAACTATTTAAACAGTCTGACCTATTCTAAAAATAACAATACTGTTATTTGATGATTGTTACCCCAACACTCAAAAATAGAGAAACGCCAAGACATCTGTCAAATGTCAATATTTCTATTATTGAGACGAAAATATTGCCTTTAATTTAATATTTAAACTCTTTGTATGAAGAAATTAGTAAACGTGCGAGACACAAACTGATTTCTACCAAGTTTTGAAATAATATTAGTACTTAATGGTTAAGTTAAAACAATGTTGAACTTTTATCAATTATATATTGTTTTTCCGCCTATCACGGCCATCTTTAGATTGGTCTGAACCAGCCTGAAGTTGGCCGTGATAGGCTAAAACCGGTGCGATAAAAAATAGAGGATAAAAGTTCAAAATTGTTTTAATTATTTCCTTTCTTTTAACTCGTGGCATCTGCTTGCTTGCCGGGTGAAAAAACTTTGGATCAGTTTTAAACCCTTTTCCCGTGATCCAATGGAGTTGAAACATGGCAAGTAGACTCGTGGCGACGATCAAGAAGATCTATCAAATTTTCGTTAAAAAATATTAATAATTATGGTATAATATCGGATTTTTAGAAATTTTATTGGTGTTTTCAAATTGGAATCGCGGAATATTTTATAAATTTGAATTACTCCGTCGGTATACATAATAGGTACTTCACTACGAATTTAGAAAATCTAAATTGACTGACAAATGTTTTTAGAATTTAATCTTCAAAGCATGAAGTGTCTTATCAAAGCTCAAAACATCTGACATTTTAGAAATATATTAAATTACTGTAAGTTTAGTGTTATGTTATATGTTTTAATTCGTCTTTAATTGTTGTTATATTTTACAAAGAAAGGGAGTGTAATAAAAACTTGGTTTTTATGGGTAACTTTTTGTAATAATTAAAATGAAATACACCAAGAACTACAAACATCAAAATTAGGAAATATATTAGTACCTATTTATTTTATATAATATTAATAGAAAACTTACATTTTATACAAAACTGCTGATTGTAATTACTGGTTTCCGTGATGATATAAATGAACAGGTCTTTTTTTAAGAATACCCAGACATCGCGGAATTCCGACGTTACAATCCATGGATGTACCTATTTTAATTTTAAATTATTTATATGCCATTACTGCACAACTGTTGGGTATTGATGAGTAAAATTACACCATCGTATATGTAGACATAAAAACACAGGATGCAATTTCTGATTCGTGTAAATGACAAGTATTTTGGAATCCTTTATACTCCACATTCCATTCCCCTCACTAACACATCACACTAATTAGACCATGTAGATTCACGACTAGTTGTAAATGTAAATTAATAATAAATTATAAATAAATGCTTCCCGTCCATTTTTGAGTGTTAGGGTAGTATCGATTGTTGCTCGTTATGATCGATAATCCTGAAATTATGCAGAGCATTGGTGTGCTGAACAATTTCACTTTGGACAATGATCTGTCCCATATCTCCGAGAGGGTTTTCCGAAGCAGGATTCTCCTACATCTTTGATACGAATTCTTATTCATGTGCAGGGTTATTTGGAAAACATTCATTACCTCACAGAACTATATTCCTGCTTTGATAATGAGTCAAAAATGTTCAAGCAACCATGACCTAATTAATATCAATATTATGGAGATGTGCAACATGAAAGTTTGCATTTTTTTTCAATATTTCTGACTTGTTTTTTACAAAACGTTGAACTGTCATAACAGTAACTTATTTCGTTTCAATACAAGTTAAATAAAATGATAAAAACCCTACAGAAATTCCGATTGGAATGTTTTCCAATTGGAAATGGAAAGTTTTTATTATTTTATTTGACTATTAAAGGGAATAAATTTTTCGTCGCATATCTCCGTAACTATCGATGTTAGGTCATGGCTGCTTGAACATTTTCGACTTGCGAAGTTACTAATGTTTTCCAAATAATCCTGTATAATATAATAAGTAATATAGTACTGTCCGGGTAGCTACTGCCGTGTAGTCGCGCGGCGGCTTGTTGCCTGTCTGCTGGGCCTAGCGACAGCAATCGACGACGGCCGATTGTTTTCGGCTATTACAGAAAATGCATCAAATATATCGAAGCCACTAAAACTGACTGAATACCGGAATTATGAAGTCTTCAGCGTTAATAGTCGTAACTCCGTGTTGGCTATTTATTCCACGCTTTCGTTTTCTGGGCTGTGTCTCCGGTTCTTGGAAAGTTTCCACTGATTCAGTGCCCGGGCTGGCTAGTGGATTCTGCTCGTCTTCAATACTCCATGTTCTTGGAACTATTCCAATGCCCACCATTGGGGTTCAATGAAGTCAGACGTTTAAATCACACCGTAAAACAGCACGGAACATAAGTGGCATGTGCAATAGAACCTCGTTAATTCAAAGTTCAAGGTAGAAAGAAAATTGCGATATTCGCCAAAAATCGTCGAATTCATGAAAAATTCCATTAATCTTGTCAAAAACACCTCTATTTTTACATATTTAATGAAATCATTTCGAAAACGCAATTTTTATTACGCGAATATAAAGATCGCAACATTTTTATTACGCTAATGCAAAGATCGTGACAGTTCTATCACTAAAGTACCCAATATTGACATATTTCGGCGGCCTTCGTAGTCCAGTGGATATGACACTGGCTTCTCACACCGAGGGTTCCGGGTCCGATTCAATTTATCTATGTGATTTACTCAAGCCTGGGTGTTTTTTATGTTGTGTTTCGCTTTTGTAATTGGGCCTCTTGGCCTGTTGAAGCGAAAAAAAATGGATGATAAACGTATTTTGTTATTCTCACGTGCGAAAAAATCTTTTTTTTTAATTTTGTCAACTTCGAATTACGAATTACCGGGGCTTTTGAATTATCGGAGCTAATCGGTTTTGAAATTAACATTTTGGAACTTGGAGGTTTAAAAATTTTCGAATTATGGTGAATTTCGAATTATCAGGGGTTGAATGAATGGGGTTTTACTGTATAATGTAAGTAACATGTAAGTCTTGCTACATTTCTCTATTTAACATGGCTGCCACCCTCCACTGTAAGTACACCATCACCTATCTTCTTGCTTTTATTACCTCATGATCCTTCTTTATATCATTTGAAATAAATTGAAATCCAAAATATTCTCACGAGCTTTTTAAACGATGAGAACTGCGCATAATCAAGGATTTCCCAACACTATGGATGTTTTATAATTAATAAGAAACGTATAGAAACTGGTAGAACACACAGAAATATACGAGAAGATTCCAGATATCGAGTGACGCCATCGCCTAGTGATGGTATTTTAACCGGTGATACACCGACCGTTATTTGAGATTTGTATCTGATTGTGTCGATGATTTGTAACTGGTTTTCACAATGCGACGGGCAACCATCGGTACTAGACACATACATCTCAGTTATCAACAATCTAATACAAATCTCAAACAACTCTACCATATGTAACCGATTAAAATAACAGTTTTACTATCACTACCATCACTCGTGTTTGACAGCAAGTGAGACCTACATATAGCCAACGAGCGACCCGAGCGAATTTGTATATTAGGGTACCTGGGTCATTCTGTTTTTAATTGTCTTGTTTGGTGCAAAATCCCAACAATAATAAACAACTCTGTCACAACATAAATGTATTTTTTATTATTTATTAAATACAATTAAAATCTCATTTCTTTACAGTTTCTAAAACTTTTGAGATCGTATTATTATGAGAAGGTATCATCAAACCTATATTATGTATATTAAACAAAACAAAAATTAACATTTTTAAATACCACTACGTCACGAAAATGAACAGGAACGGTTTTACTATAACAAAAAAGAGAATGACACACCTACATGTGGAAATATTTGGACATTTTGAATGAAGAAATCAGTAGATTTGTGAAAAACAAACTGATTTCTACCAACTTTTAAAATAATATTATTACTATTTTACATAATATTCATCACGTCAAAGTTGACGAAGTGTACAATGTTATATATTAGGGGTCAAGACAATACAACGTCAGCAAATCGAAAGTGACGGTATTCGAGAGAGACGAAAGAGTGACTAAGTGTGATGTAATTATAAACAACGAATGCTTAGAACAAGTGAACGAGTTTGTGTATTTGGGAAGTATGTTTAGTAGAGACGGCAAGGCTGAGAATGATATCGAAAGGAGAGTAACTGCGGGAAACAAAGTTAATGGTGCACTAAATGCAATTATGGCCAATAAGAATCTGTCAAAAGAAACAAGACTAGCGGTACATAATGGCGTTCTAGTGCCAACCCTTATGTATGGAAGTGAAGCCTGGAATTGGCAAAAGAGGAATGAAAGTAGACTGAATGCGGTTGAAATGCGGTCACTAAGACGCTTGTGTGGAAAATCTTTGGTCGATAGAGTGAGGAATGAACAAATTAGAAGTGAATGTAATGCTGGCTGTAGTGTGGGAGATAGAATAAAGAAAGGAGTGCTGAGATGGTTTGGTCATGTGGAACGAATGAACGAGGAAAGGATGGTTAAGAAAATATATAAGGCGAATGTTGAAGGCAACAGGACTAGAGGGCGTCCGCGAAAGACCTGGCACGATCAGGTACTACAAGTATTTGAGGATGGCCCTGTTAAAAGCCGCAACAACCGTAGAACGTGTATGAGAAGATGTATGAATGTGGCCGAAGCAAAAGTGGTGTGCCAGGATAGAAGAGTGTGGCGTTCAATCCTCTCTGCCTACCCCTGTAGGGAAACGGCGTGATGGTTAGTTAGTTAGTTAGTTAGTTAGTTTACATATTTCAACCAATGAGAATAAACAAGATCGTGTTAATGTAATGGTTATTTTTTTACAGTTCCATTTGATTTTTTTGCACAATTTTTTAGAGTAGGCTTAATGGTTGTACTATAAAAAATAGAAATAACTTTCGGCCAAGCACAAGTGAGTAAGAATCCCAAAAGTGAGATATCACTCGTGAAACGTTTAAGCGTTACGCTCGTTCCTCATAACACACAGGTCACGCGGCCGCCGAAGCCCGGGCAGTGGTTTACGTCACAGTAACGGGTGCAGCATTGCGTTGCAAGCGGTAACTTTTCTCTCGAGGTGAAATATGACGTCATTTCCGTGACCCATTTCCGTTGCATCAAAAGCTCAGTTTACGCAGTTTCAACACTTTAGGCATCGCCACTAAAATGTTTCAAATCAAATACATATTTTAATGTTTCCAAACCAGCCTAGTGACACCACCAAATTAGTCGTATTTTTCATATAAGTATTGGTAGACAGTATTTTGAAATTTCAGCTAAAGATATAACAGAGCTAGTCCACAATACTTTACAGGTAGATTCCTGACTAAATTATAAATTAGCAATAGTGATATAACCGGTGACACACTAACCGTATTTGTATCTGATTGCGTCGATATTTGGCAACTAATTTTTCAGAATTCCATGGGCAACCAACGGCACTAGATATATCTTACCAATCATCAGTACAATCAGATACAAATCCTAAATAACTGTACCGATAATAACCAGTTAGAATAACGGTTTGACCATCACTATTACGAGTGTATGTTCTAACGTCAATGTATTTATGTCAATAAAGCCGAAATTGATTTGTGGAATGCTACCTTGCCTATTTACAAGAAGGTTTTCACTAGCCTTTTTATAAATAGCAGGGTGAATACATTAATTATGTAAAAGCTATGCTTTTGCTATATTTTTTTAAATAATCGAATAACGTGTACCATTAACTATAAATTATTGCAATAACTCACTCGACAACTTATCAAATAAACTTTGCACGTAAAAGGGTTAAAAATGAAAAAACTTTGAAATCATTTTTAAGTTCGTAAATTTATTACGAATAAAATTTTCCGTTAGCGGGAAGGAGATTTTAATGAATTACATACCAGTATATGCTTTAACACGACTGTTCATTGCACACTGAAGGTGTCTATTCTTCACCCCTCTGCACACAGACTACGACTGCAACCCTCCCTTGTCACTTACAACAACCCTACGATATCCATTTTAATTCCGGCTGTAATAATTACCACCAGGGGAGACATCCCCACATCCCTACAGTGAACTGGCTTCATAAATTGGTTTTTAAAGTTCGCCGGTACACTTTAGTACAAGAAAACTGAAAACTCTTTTGGGAAATTTAGAGAGGAAAAAAAAACAATATAAACTTACAACATATTTTTCCTGTCTGCCTTAATTTTGCCCGTTTTGAGGCAACATTTTTACACTTTAAACCTTTTAGCCCGCCCTGAATTATCAATATACGAACACTGCGCAGAAAACCCTTTAAAAATATAAGATTTTAAGTGTAGCTTTCTAATTATTAGTGTACCTTTTACCGCAAACAAGACTCTTATTTAATATTTAGTGTTTTATTAGAAATGTACGAAATATTATTAGTTTTATTTATGTTGCTCGCAGCAAATTTTTCTGTTCACCCTTTGACATGTTTTTAAAAATAGGAAGATCTCGAGGAAATGGTTTAATAGAATTGCATTTCTCTAAAAAATTATGTATATAAGTAACTTGTACTCTAAAAAAAATATATCACTTTAACTAGACTGCATTGTTTTGACTCGAGACGAGCTCTGTGACTTTGATTAGCTCGCAAAAGATTTTTGGAGACAAATACAGACTTTCGTAATACATCTCGTAATAACCTGCAAGGGTAATTAGAAAGGATAGTACGCCACACTTGTGTCCTAGAATACTCCGTTGGTCTATCAATTTTCATAAATCTTCTCATGCACGCTCTTCGGTTGTTACCTAAAAGTTTTAACAGGGCCATCATCCAATGTTTGTATGATTATGCCAAACCTCATACTCTCCTCTCCACAAGAATTCCCCATGCCAACACCATTTCAGTGATCTTTTCTTTAGTATCCGGGAATCATTTTTTTATTTTATTATTATAATTTTATTTTTGTATATAACATTTACATAACAAAAGTACATTCAAGTCGTAAATGTTATAAATGAAGAGTTTATAAAATGTTTTAATTAACATACATATTCATGTCAAATGTGTAAGAGAATCCTGCTTCAGAAAACTCTCTCAGAGATATGAAACAGATCAATGTCCAAAGCGATATTGTTCAGCATAGCTTTAGCTCTTCCAACAGGCATAACCATCGGCAGGTTGGTCCTGTATATTGTATACATCTTCATCATTGTTGAGTCTACAAATCCTAGTGAGTCTTGGCCTCTTCGAGAGTCTTCCTCCACCCATCTCGGTTTTGTGCCAGCTCTCTCCCGTTCTTTATGTTCAGATATATCTTTGAGAACATTGTCGGTCCATCTTAGTTTTGACCTTCCTAAGCTCCTTCGCCTTATTAGTCTTTAATTCAGCAGGGACTTCGGTGCTTGTTGTCAGTCATTATCTCCACATGACCCAGCCACCGGAGTCTTCCCAATTTTATCAATTTTGTGACACTGAGCTCCTTAAACAATATATAGAGTTCATTGTTGCAACGCCTGCGCCAAAGTCCATTATCAAGAATCGGTCCAAAAGTACGCCTCAAAATTTTATCCTAGAATAAAGCATGAAATACACACGGAATAATAAGCAAACCATAATACAAAAGAGAGGCTAACTGCCCAAATCGGTCCACATGAATCTAGAATCAACTGAAATATGAAGAAACTAGTAGAACGTTCTCGAGGCATCGCGAAATCAAAGTTCTGTATAAAAGGCGAGTAGGCGTGCGCGCGGAGTTTTTGTTGTTGTTTGACAGCGCGAATAAATTTTCCATTAACAGGCGTTTGGAAATAAGTGCGACCACTAACGTGCGAATTACGAAATCGGCGTGAATTAGTGCGAGCCTGTGTGGAATATTTTAGTGACAATAAGTGTGAATTAAAGAACGGTGTTCCGACAAAATTCGTGTCTAGTGACTTTGAATAAATAAAACTTTAAATTGTTTCGTTTGCTTTCCACAGCCACGTCTGACCAACCTTCCAATTCCAATTGGAACTCATTCCAATGGGAATTTCTACAGGGTTTTTATCATTTTATTCAACTTGTATTGAAGCGAATGAATTTTTCGTAATCGATATATTAGTTCAATGTTTTGTAAAAACTAAGTCAGAAATATTGAAAAAAAAAATGTAAACTTTGACATTGCATAACTCCATAACTATTGATATTAGGTCATAGTTGCTTGAACATTTTCGACTCATAATCAACGCAGGAATATAGTCCTGCGAGGTTATTAACGTTTTCCAAACAAACCTGTATAAGATGATAATTTTAAATGAAATATTTACCTAGTTAAAGATTGTACTTCGAAACACGGACACTATCTGTAGCAGTCAATACCATGTTGGAGACCTTCGAGAGGCCCTTTGCAAGATCTGTAAGGTGTCATTTTAATCATACGTTCAAAACTCTATCGCAATATGTTTTTGTAGAGTCTATTAATATTTTTTATTTCCTTGTATTTCCAGTTACGTATAGCACGTGACGTATTCACGACCCTGATATTTACTACTTTAGATGGGCCGATTAGCTTAGAACAGGTACATAAGTACCAACGGTGACTTGTTTATCTATTAACCTAATTAATGTTAAATAATCAATTAGCCTAACATTCGAATTATTTCTTATTCTCTTTGTTTATTTTTGTGGCCGTGCACAGGGATGAGATTAATAATCTCGAAATAATCTCCGAGACAGCGATTACGCTCCCGTGAGATTCTTTTGAAGCAGTGAGGGGCCAAACCGTTACTGTGTGTGTGATTGTACAATTGGTACTCGATTGCAACGATGGTTTTTTAAAATTATTCACAGGTAGATATTCTATCGATTTCCCAATTAGGCTAGGCCCGTTTTCGAGAAATCGCCTCACATTTTAATTTATTTTCTACCATAAAAAAGAAATAATATATTTTGAAAACAGTAAGAATATTGATGCGACACGCATTCCGTGCTCGCATCTCTATTTTCGTTTAAATTAAAAAAATACAAACAATACAAGAACTAATAATATAATACGCAAGTTAAGCTTTATGTCTCTTTTTATCAATCTCAAACTGATCTCTGAGCTTACCTAAATATCTGAGACTTATCTCATCGTAGACACGGGGCACGGTAATCCTTTTTAATATCCTTAATTTATTGTGATACTGTGCCTTAATATGAACCCATTATTGGCCCATTGACGATGTCACTGACCTTAGGAAACGCTAACGCAACCACGCAACTCACTAATTCCACGCGCTGATGACGTCACCGATACGTGGAAAATCACAATGAATTCTAAAAATGAAAATAATGTGCTCTTTTAAAGCAATTTTGAGTGAATTTGAAAATGAAAATGATTTTTAAAGCGTTAAACCTGAAGGACTAATTGATGAAACACGGTATTTTACTATTGCCTTTTCCAAATTATTATTTTTACAAAGCTTTAAAAAAATGGAAAACTATTGAAAAAAAAAATTATCGCGTCACGTCCATTCCCGTGGAACTCCTCGGCCGTGACTGAAATGCAACTTTCTCCAGTTCACGTTTATCTTATACAGAAAAGAAGGTCAAGAAAATTTTATCACCTAAAAAATAATTGTTTCAAAATTTCAGGTGATGGTGTAAGCTCACAGCAATATTATTTCACTGAAGTTATGAAATATTCGATGGCAGGCGGAATTGGCCCGACAGCAGTGCCGAGCGCCGCTAGGAAGTGGGGCGACCGTCGAGCAATAACCCTCAACCGGAATCGCCATTTTGCCAAACGTATATGGAATCGTGGGTCTAAATGGACCCAAAAAAAATATCGTCTAATTTCTTAATATTTTTTATTTATTCTTAAATAATACAATAATTTTAATATTTCCTTAAATATACAGCATTAGATATAAGTATTTTAAATTTTTATTCAAAAGTAATTATCACGTATTTTTTTAGTTAAAGTGGTTAAATTATTTTCATCTATTATGTCCCCTAGTAGTTTCATATATAGGTTTATTCGGAAAACGTTAATATCCTCGCAGGATTATAATATTCCCGCCTTGATTATTATTCAAAATGTTCAAGCAGCCATGAAGTTTTTTTTATCATTTTCGTAATTGAGCAATTTTTTTCAATAAATCTGACTTATTTTTTACAAAACAATTTTTTCAATAGTTAAATGTTAAATAAAATGATAAAATCCCTGCAGAAATTCCAACTGGAATGTTTTCCAATTAGAATTGAAAGGTTTTTATTATTTTACGTGACTTGTATTGAAGGGAATGAATTTTTTATATTCGATATAAGTAATGATAGTCCAATGTTTTACAAAAATTAAGTCAGAAATAATAATAAAAAAACATCAAACTTTGATGTTGCATATCTCCATATCTATTGATATTAAGGTCATGGTTGTTTCAACATTTTCGACTCGTAATAAAAGCAGGAATATAGTCCTATGAGGTTACTAATATTTTTCAAATAACCCTGTGTAATTTCATTCCACTGTATAACTTTTTCCATTTAACAAAGACAATCAAATTAGTATGTGTAAACGCTGCGTACGACGCACATTATTTCGTTATGTTGGTTTATATACCCGTAAATAACGTTAAGGAGAATGAAAAAAATAACAGACTAAACAAAAAAAAATTAGAACAATAACATTTTTTTCTCAAGTTTTTACATATAATATATTACGATTATAATTTATACGTCTATCACATTTTTGCGACTATTAACTATCTTTTTTAGACCGCGTAAGTAACTTTCTCTTTTAATCTAGTTTTGTATCTAGTAGCTTGTTGGTCTTGTGGTTAGGAGACTCGCCTCGTGATCCGAAGGTCGCGGGTTCGAACCTCACTCCAGAATAGCAAGTTAGTCCTATTTTCATAGCACAAGCGTTTAGCTTAGTTTGAAAATATGTAGTAAGAATATTGATGTGACACGTATTCCGTGGTCGCATCTCTTTTTTTATTTTTAAAAAAATCTTGGTAATTGAGATATGCCGTCATTTTATCTTAAAGCCCCTAAAAATATAAAACAAATTAATACACAAAAACTTTAATGTAACTGGTATCGTATCGACAGCAACGCGTACCTCCGCTTCTAGTAAACTTTAAGTGCCGAACGTCCAGCGCCCGCTACAGCACGTGACGTAATTAGATTTTTTTTTTTGAGAAACACACAGTATAATTTAAAAAATATATATACAATAAAAATATATATATTCGTTGAGTATGACCAGTGAAGTTTCTTCGAAGCTAGTAAAATAAACTAAATAAAAAACAATGATAAAGAATATGTGATAAATAATAAATATTTCAAAGATTTAAATTATGATAATGCATAAAATGGGAGGGGTGGGAAGAGGGAGGGAATGGGATTCAATTAAAGAAGTATCAAATTTATTTCAATAATCATAAATGAGATTACGGAGTTTCATTTTAAATAAAAGCAAATTGTCAGTAAAAATGTCTAGATTATTTGTAGAATTTAACAGATTGTATTTTGAGGTGGAACGAGTTACAAAGCAGTTTTTTAAGTAGTTAGTCCTACCAAAGTTTGGGTAAAATAAATTATTTGAACGCGTTGAGTATGTAGGACAACTTAAACCTATTTGCTCTAATAAATAGGGTGAGTCAACCAAGTTATTCAAGATTTTATAAAGATAACACAGATCTTGTATGCATCTTCGATATGATAGATAAAAAATTGTGTTGGATATTTTCAAGTCGCTCACTGTATGTAGAATAATGAGTGTTCCAGACTATTGATCCAAACTCCAGTTGACTGCGTACAAATGAAAAATATAAATTAGTCGGGCGGTTGGGAGATATTTTTATGGGTAATAATGGACGTACGATTCTGGCGAAGGGTTAATATGAAATTCGTGATGCGAAAATCATTTCGCTGCATTTGAAACGTGCAGCCGGCGGGTGCATGAACCGAATATTCGGCTGCTAGAGCCGTAACTGGGGCAGGGCGAGGACCACCGCGCTGGAAGACGGCCAAGCGAAGGTAGCGCCGACCTTGCAGCCGACCCGAGGTCTAGGTCAGCCCGGTTGACCCGCTTATCTCGAACATATGATATTACGTAATGTGAGGTCAGACTGCCGACCGAGATCGTTTTAAACTGCGTTTGTCTCGTATTATCTAACGAGTTTCTGTTTCCGATCTGTTTACCCCTTTCTCTTCCCTAGTGCACGGCGCTTTGAACGCATCCATTTATAATAGGAGACCCGAGGCGGGACTGGCGGTACATGAGGAAATTCTGGTGCCAACACTAGGGGAGCGTCCATACACCACGTGGTTCCATTTTGTATTCTTTTGAACCCCTCTTTTGGCTTTTGCTTTGATCCCCCCTCCCTCCCTGAGTGGAACGTAGTTTTTTCCTACTAATTCCAGAAGACATTTTGTGCTATTTTTTCTTGAAAAAACTGTTTCAAAATTATTGATTATGTGCAAACCGACCTGCGCAGATTTGTCGATCGCATATTCTGTACCATTTTATTGTGCCAAATAAAATAAATTAAAGAATTTCGTAGCTCGAATTTGACACCCCCTCCCCACACGTAACCCAGCGTAGCATTCTACCTAACCTAACCCCCCCCTTGATCAAACCACGTGATTTATGGACGCTTCCAAATATATGAAATCTAATGAAATTAAACTGAATGCCGCGGAAATGAGATCACTTAGGACCGGCTGTATGAACTTGGATTACGGTTGCCAACAACAGTTAAACTGTAGATCTCATTTAAGCCGACACGCGTGCGCACTGCGCACGTCTAATTGGCATCTGACTTCAAAAATCGCTTTCATTAAATTTATCGTCATTGTAGTACAGAAATGTGCAATGTTATGTAAGATGCCATAGATTTTTCTGACGATCAATTGATTTTATAATATATTCTTATCAGGAAAAACTTCCAAGAATACTTTTCTGTCGGAAGAAATGGATTGCCGCAAGTCTAAAAGAGTTTTGCCACTAGGCATTCTAGACAATAAATTTGTTTTCTACATCCATCAATCAGATTTTGATAACTTTACAATTACGAGTATATGCCACAGAAAATATGTATCTGGAGTACTGTTTCCTGGATTGCGGATAGGGTAAACCATTATGGATACTACAATGTCGAAAAACTCAATAAAAACGATTTTTATGTCAATTAAATCGCGCGCAGTGCGCACGCGCACCGGCTTAATAAACGAGATACACGATTTAATTTTTTTTTAAATAGAGATACGAACACGGAATACATGTCACATCAATGCGCTTGTGCTATGAAAATAGGGCTAATTTGCTAGTCTGGAGTGTCCTTTGGATCACGAGGCGAGTGTCCTAACCACAAGGCCAACAAGCTACTCTTGTTGTGTCAACTACTACTAATTGTCGTCACCAACTTGATACAACCGACCCTTAAACGTATGTGTGGAAAAACCATTTATGATAGAGTGAAGAATGAACAAATTAGCTAAGAAAATAACGCTGATCTAACCATAGTGAACAGAAAAGAGTTGTTAAATTTTTTTGTGCATGTTGAGCGAGTGAATGAGGAAAGAATGGTAAGAAAAATATATGACGCAGGTGTAGCACATGCTAACGTTAAAATAGGGCGTTCACTTGTTGCGCAATGACGCTGATGCAAATTTTACACACGACTCTTCTAAATTATTAAAATAGTAACCCATAAAAACCAAGTTTTTACTATACTCCCTTTCTTTGTAAAATATAGCAATAATTAAAGACGAATTAAAACATATAACATAACACTAAACTTACAGAAATTTAATATATTTCTAAAATGTCAGATGTTTTGTGATGTCAAGATCTTGATAGATTCAATTATCATCAATATCGTACCTTATGAATTTCCAGCGTCAAATGATTTAGTTAGAATCAGATTTGAGTAATGTAGAATTCTTCAAAACTAAGCAGAAATCTAAAATAAAAATAAATTATTATTTAATTTTTTCCCAAAAAAAACAATTTTGCTGTCATCTGTGAACCAAATGTTTTGTAAATTTGCGAAATTCGTAGTTATGTACCTATTATACCGACGGAGTAATTCAAATTTAGAAAATATTCCGCGACGTTATCGGGTCGCCGCGCCGTTGCTAATCAAACTTTTCTAATGATTCCAATTTGAAAAAACCAATAAAATTTCTAAAAATCCGAAATTATACTATAATTATTATTTTTTTAACGAAAATTTGATAGATCTTCTTGATCGTCGCCACGAATCTGCTTGCCAAGTTTCAGCTCGATTGGATCACGGGAAAAGGGTCAAAAATAGATCCAAAGTTTTTGTTGACGGCAAGCAAGCAGACGCCACGAGTTAATATAAAGGGAGTAAAAAAATGCAGATTTACAACCACACACAGTTATGCGGCATGAAATTATAATATTGGGGATATAAAGTAAGAGAATAAATATTAAATAAGTCCAAAATATACCACTTGTGTATTTATGTTAACGATTCGCGGCGCGTGCTCCAGTTATCAAAATAAATACCCTATTGAGAGGGATTCCCAAAAATGGTATGTTCACAATTTCGCAAATTTGAGTCTCCATAAGTTCACGAGTTTATATTTTATTTTTATATTTTATTTACGTACATATTTCATAGATAGAAAAAGTATTTTTAGGTTTAATATTTCGAAATATTAAAAAAAAAAAAACAATGTTTAATTGGACCGGTTGTATACAAAACAACCGATTGTTTTGTACCGGGATAATCGGGAGTCTACTGTACAGCCTTGGCCAAATAAATAATATGACATCCAGCTAACATAACGCGATAAATGTTCCAAGCGACATTATATCAAACAAAACAAATGTGACCGCAGACGCGCGCAAGACGAATATAAAGTGTTCCACGGAGTGATTAGTGCGAAATTGTGTAAATTATGAATAGTGCTCCAATTAAATTCGTCTCTAGTGACTTTAGTCGTGAAGTGCTTGATTTGTTCCCATGTTGACATGGTAGACTCCTGCTTCAATTATGAGTAAAACATGTTCAGAAATCAAAATCCCAATATTAGTAATTGTAGAGATAAATGACTTTTAAGATTGCATTTTTTCTATATTTCTAATATACAGGTCGATTTCGGTCGGATCGGAGTCAGTCAGGGTCAAGTCGTCTGAGGAGGAATCTTCAGAGACAAAGCCGATGCGATGTCATCAGAAGATTCTGAACAATCCTGAAAGCATGAGGATATTCTAAATTATTTGTTTCCACGTTTTCAGAGGATATCGGTACACAACACATTCTTGAGTGCCTGACTTAAAAATTCATTCGCTTAAAGACAAAGACAGCCTTTTTTTATGAAAGAGCTTCAAATAAATTAATGGGTTGATAATGGTGACGAAATCACTGAATATACTCACTCATTCACGAATTAGAATATTAGGAATAAATGATTCCTACATACTTTTGCAAAATCTCTTCTTTTTGTGGTGCCATCTCCTATCGGATCATTCTGGCGATTACGACTTTATTTTTTAATGACCTTGCAAGCCGAAACAGTGTCACACTTAAAATAGTTAACCCGCAGAACTTAATAATAATATATATTAAAAATTACTTATTTACCGCCGCACGGAACAACTCAGTCGAGTTACACTTATACCAGTCCCTCAAGTTACGCAGCCATGAGATGCGGCGTCTTCCTACGCTTCTTTTACCATTTATTTTCCCCTGGGTTGGTTTAGACAATATTTTGATCCTCTCATTATGATGTCCGAGATACTCCAGCTTTCTTGTCTTGATAGCTCGCAGAACTTCTCGGTCTTTTTCCATACGCCGAAGAACTTCATCATTCGTCATTCTATCCACCCAGGAAACTTTCAATATGCGTCTGTAGAGCCACATCTTAAAAGCCTCGACTTTACGTATTAGTTCTTGGTTTAGTGTCCATTGCAAATCTAAGAATTTATTATTTCACAACGTTCTTCTCTTGTCTATGGTTTGCGCCTTAAGTTTGATAAAGTGATTCAAATGTATGGTGAAAATTCGCAATTTTAAAGGGTAATGAATAAATTTTAATACTTGCCACCGAATACATTTGATTTCGATTTCAATTTTGAAATCAGGGCGCTCGACAATACCGCGAATATTTTGCTCTTGAAAAATTAGAACAAGGGGCATTTTCTTTACACTAGCCCATAATTTTGCCTGTATGAATGAATTAATCAATGATGGTAACACAGCCAAAATCTTTTTGATTTCATAATTGGAGGCGACTGCTAATTATTATACAATTATCAAGGGAGCGCGGCGGTGGGAGACAAATCAAACATTTGAAAGAAATTAAAGTTTTTATTTATCACCAGTCGCTGGATCACACAATTTCGTAATAATCACTAGTCTGTGGAATATTTTATAATCGTCTTTCCAGAATAATCGGACGGCTAATATTCACTTTTGAACACCCGGTAGATACTCTCATAATTTACTGTCGCAGCTCACACTGAATCGTCGCTTGTCGTTATTTGTCCTTTAGTTTCGCTGAACTGTCATAAGAAACCCTTTCTTCTGCGCATCATGTCGCCCCTTATATAGGGAATGTCATTTTGCGAAGTTTCGAGAATGATCGACAGACTTTTAAACATTTCCAGTGATTTCTAATTTACTGTAAAACGTGCAGAGGGCTATAAAATCCTCTTTACGCGACTTTAAGAATTTTCCGTTATTTTATAACATTTTTGTGATAATTTTTACTGGGGTGTGTTGAATGAATGAAAAACTATTAAATGTTACAAAAAACATCAAAGCCAAATAAATGGTCAAGTTGTTTAGGCTACATTTGATGTGGAAAATGTAACGTCATGTTGATATGATCACTCGTAAAGAAGTTCCAATCAACTTCATATTCGTCATATCCGATAATAAAAATGCAAAATTGAATGCTAACGAATTTGAACCGATCGAGCAGTGACGAAATATGGTGAAATCATATTATCACCTGGACCGTTTCATACATCTGTTAATA
>JADDOH010002208.1:0-38445 GCA_016648135.1 Agrypnia vestita
GAAAGATTATAGACATAATAAATATTTTTATTTACTTTAAAAAAATATTAAAGGTACACAGTTTTCATTTTATGACGGTAATATTTCGGTATTTATTATCTACTCCTCCACAACTTATCCCTCAATTTGGTTATATTTACAAGTGATTTGCTTAATTTGACTTTCATTCGAATCCAGAAGCTAATTTGTAACTGCCTACAAATCTTTTTGTTTAATTTTGATATATTATTTTTTCTGTTATTATTTATTATCGATCAGTTATCATTATCAAATGTTTTGTGGAAAATTTTATTGTATTTTAGCGGCCTAATGAAAATGGGAATTTAATGACCTGCTCTGCTAAGATTAAAGGAAATATCTTCAAAAAGGGCACTAAGAGAAAAACGAGGTTAAAGTGTTTTTTTTGGCTGTTTAAGCAGGTTTTTTTTTTACGCCTCAACAGGCCAGGAGGTCCAATTACAGAAGCGAAATACATCACAAAACAACCAGGCTTATTATATCACATAGATTAAAATTGTGACCTCACCGGGAATCGAACCCGGAATCCTCGGTATGGGAAGCCAGTGTCATACCCACTACGCTACTAGGGCCGCCTTTGTTTTATATGTTATATAGAAAGTAGTTACTGATTTTGGCTCAAATTCATATAAAACATATTTTAACTGACTTTTTTTACTGCGGAACCTTAATAAATCGAAATATAATAAAAACAACAAAATCACGTACTGAATTTACCTAAGTTTTTTTTTATTGTTTATTTATAATAATCTATTTAAGTGTATTTTTATAGGCATCTTGCAAAACTGCATGTGTAGTTTGTGCACAAGAATACATTTCAGTATATGTATTATATTAAGAACATACTTCTTAATAATCCTTAAAAAAATTCACTACAGTATTAAGTATACAGAAAATTCAAATTGTCACAGTTCGTCGTGTTTCATAATTTTTCTTTATTTTTTGTTCCTATTTCATTTAATAGCATGCCAGGTAGAATTACATACTGTTTAATCCGGTCTCCGTAAAAATTATTTGTTTTATTTATAGTTTTTTATTCATTATTTGTCTTGTCATATATCTGTATTGTACTTGTGTTTTTAATCTGTAATTCGCATATTCTTCTGTCGGTTTGTAATGAATACATTTTTGTATCGGTAAATTTTTTTATGTACATTTTAAATAGATTGTCGGTTGGTCGTTATATGCATCTTTTTTTTGCGTTTGTTTAAGTTAAGGTTTAAGTATGGCAGCACATAGCACCACCCACCCTCGTTTTCATTATTGAACAACAATATTCCTTGAAACATGAGTCCATGAACAATCAAATTATATAAATTAAAACTCTTTACCTACCTGAGAAATATGAGTAGATATCTGGTATTTCTTCATCATTGCAGACACCCTGGTCCGGGATCCTGGTGCCATTTCCGAAGGTGGTCGGCAGCCCCAGTCTTCCACCGAGGTGTGTGGCCACCACATCCTTGGCCACTTCTTCATCAGCAGAGCCTTGGATAACATCCATCGTTTGTTTCACTGCTCACGAAGATCACTGACACCTGTGTTTACTGTACTGTATCCATTAATATTAGATTTTTAAACAGTTTGACTCTGATAACAATAACTGATAAGAGGTTTAACAAGTTTGATGATTGTTTAAAAATTATCTAATGTTTTCCGTCAATTTTGAATTGATTATGTTTTATAAGGACGCGTGGAATGAAAATATGGATTGTAGATTTCTAAGAAATTTTAAAATTTTAAAAAATTTCTAAGAAAATTTCATTTCGAAATGTCACATGACAAAAATTCCGATTTTTTTTTCGCATTTCTATTCCGCGAATGCTTTTCCTCAAAATATTTATCTTATAAACCTCCTCGCTAGGCGACCACTAGAGAACTGAGAACATTCTTGTGATTGGGTAATTACCATTTAATTTCTAAGGTAAAGGCAAGTAAGGTACTTGCGTTGTTAGTCAGTTAAGTAGTCTACGGGTGGACTAAAAACTCAACTGTAATTAATTTTATTCTATTGATAGAACCGGCGTCAACTTTGTAGTGTTTCGTAATGATCTTCGTTAAGGATAATTTGTAAATTAGACACTGTTTAATTCCACATGTATTTATTAACACAACTCAAGTTTCGAGAGTAACAGTAAATGTCGTCGATTGGTGAAGATATTAAACTTATTAATTTTAATTTTATTAATAATCATTTTTTATTTCAGAAAAACCAATGACATTGGAATTCTAATCGATCGAATGGATGATATTACAAAAAAATTATGTTATGGTAAGCATGTATTACAACGACTTTTTTTTGATTGCCAGTTAAGTGTAGCGTCTTGATAACTTTAGTGATGAAAATGATTATATAAAGAATTATGTTTTTTTTGCTTCTTATGCCTCATTATTATAATACACCCCATTATTATTTTAGCTATCTGGTAGCTTTAGTGATGGACATTATTACACATAGATTTACGTATTTTGATTAATGATTTATGCCAATAGCATATGCGATAAAATAATGGATGCACTTATTGGTTTATTTTTTCGTTAAACTGAAATGTTAAAGAAAAATCTAAAACAGAGAATTTTATTAAAAAAGCATAAAGTTAATGTTCTCATTTTATTTAAAAACAATTTTGAAATCATACCAATTTTTAAAACGGAATGAGATCAGCCATCGGATAGGAAGTTACGGACGGAAATTCGAAATTAATTTTATTGGGGATAGTAAAATTTATTTTAATCTGACCCCTTAAAGTTTGAGTCATAAAAAAATATATCCAGGTTGGCGTCAATAGATAAGATATCATTGTCAAATAGTAAAATTAATCATTATAGAGACGGAAGAGAAATAGCCTAAATTCATATTGTAAAACATGACACGAGATAGGGTTGCAGATCTCATTGGTCGGGCAGGGATTATTGAGTGTACTTGTGAAAGTTTTGATGAGATTATTATTACACCCATGACAATAGGTTAGTTGCATTGTTGCAGTCAGGATTTTTAAATATATATTTTCAAGCTTTGATTAATTGCTTTTTCACCCGTATTTCGCATATCCTAGAGGTCGTTAACCGGTCATAATTAATTAGAACCACAAAATTAAAAATCTATAAATCTTTAAAAAAAACTTTATGTTGCAGTGAGTGGAGAGTTATATAGTTTAATATTTCATTTGTTTAATTTTTCAGTGGATTTCATTATAACGGCGGGATTTTAAAATACACTTTCTTATTTGAATTTTTATGTCATAACATAACAATGAACGTCATTATGGAATTGCAACTTGTCACTCGTCGAAATTATTAGATATCTATGTAATATTGTATGTATGTTTGTTGGAAATAATATTTTGTCAACATTTCGTTTTAAGTTTCTTATATAAATGAACTCGTAATACACAATTATGTATTTTTTTTATGTATGTAACTTAGTCAAACAGAGGAATTTACTTGTTTCATTCAATGGATACCACTAAAACAGCGCACCTGTGTGATTACTTCAACTTAACCTAATCTTATCTAATCTAATGTAACAATAATATTTAATACAAAAATTATACCCACTATGCATTAAACTTTTATTTCAATAATATAGACCAGTGGGAATTTTACTCCTTTTAAAATCGCTCGAAAAGGTTATGCAAACGAAAAATTAATGAAGACGAAGACAAAGATCGTTTTCCTTTATTGCTAGTCGTGACATCCAATGAATTGACTTCTCTCGCAATTTAAAATCTGTTTTCGTAGACCATTAATACCTCATTAACTTCTTTCAAAAATACTTCCAAGGAGATAATAAGGACACGAATACGCAGAGAAACTGTAACTGTAGACAATTGGGAAGCTATGGAAGAATCCTAATGCAGTAAGGGCGCCGTGAACTGAAGAAGTTTGGGAGCCACTGTGTAGATTTGATGATTTTGAAAAGGAAATTAATAACTTACTATATTTTACTAAATATTAGCATTAAATATTAGAAAAAAATATTAGCATCCTATTAGAAATTTTCGGTTAATTAAGTAAGAGTCATTTTCAAAACTTATTTGTGTTTGCAGCATCACTTTTCGTTTACTTTTCGCCTCATATCTCGATATGTCTGTGGATAGGCACTTTAATGGTTCATATATATGTATATACCTATATACATATTGCAATCAATATTGTTGTTCAAGTGATTTGCCAAGTAGACACAAAATAAAGTTAATTTTAGTTGTCTATACATATTTCGCAGATACAGGGTATCTCTTAGCTAGTAGCGAAAACTCCGGGGAGTCTTCTTCATTCAATTTTGAAATGAAAATATTCTTTACTCTTGGAGTGAAATATCAACAGTTAAGGAGATACGCGGCATCTCATTTTGCAGTTTTTTTTTACAATATATCCGACTCGACTTTTGTAAAACGTAAGACTATCATAAAAGTAATTTATTATATCAAATTAATTAATCAATTAGAAAGACGTACAGAAAAATCTAATTCACGAAAAAATATTAGGTTACTACTGGGATTCGAACCTAGGTCACCTCCTTTCCGGGGCCGGTGCTCTGACCACTAAGCTATAGCAATCCCTCTATGTTTCCGTGAAAATATCGACCTTATATGTAGTTCTTATTTTTATTAATTGATTAATTTTTATTTTTGTCCATAGAGCAATCCACTTTTTTGATACGGTAGTTGAAATTACTTTGCAATGCCACCGCTAGATGGACGCCAGAATTAATTTAATAATTCATTTTATTTGGACATACATTTATACAACAGATATTCAAGAACACATTCATTTTATCGAATGTTAAAATTGATGCGCTTTGATACAAGTCAAATAAAATGCTTTTCATGTATCAAAGCGAATGGGTTTTTAATATTATATATAATTTTTATGATAGTATAACGTTTGATGTACGTTCATGTATACTTCTAATTATATCAAGAAGTAGTTTATAGGCATGTACATTAAAATTCTTTCTGTAATACGAGGATACCTTTGCATCCTTAAAAAAGCTTCACCACATTCTGGTTGCAATATATATTTAATTCCTCCTACTTATATCAAAAAATCTTTAAATATCGATTCAATTTTTCGAGGCATGGAAAAAATTAAGTGGGTACTGCGAAAATTATGAAGAAACATTGCAAGCAGTTTAATGGTCGCTTACAAATTGTGTTAAATGCACTGACCCACAGTAACTACTTCAACAGTGCGATCGTACGCCGAACAATTAATAATATTGTAATCATATTCCAAGTCACTACATTATTAATAATAGACATAAAACATTCAAGATAATTTATGCAATATAGCCGCTATCATATTATGTATGTCAACCTCTCTAAAATCTCTTTCAAATCGCCTATTTTATTCATTTATGTATAATTAAGAGGAAAATAATGGATTACGCTCCTGCCCCGATCCAAAAACATCCAAAATTCAGCCCGAGCAAAGATGATAAATCTGTATGTTTGTAAATCTGTAAAAAAAAATCTGATTATTGATTCGGAATATCGAACCGACCGCACCGGTAGACTTGTTTTACATTTAATCGAATTAAAATATAAAATAACGAGAAATTCATCTTACTCACTCTACGAGCCAAAAATGTAATATTAGATGTTATCTGGCACATGCCAAGTGATGATAATGCCAAAACATTAATAAAAATTAGATAAACTTTAATTTCATTGAGCCCTGCCAGGTGATATTTAAAAATTTATGCCGGATCTTGAGATATGTATTTTTCAGTATTCGATATCAATAATACAATATTTTGACTATTTACTACTTATAATAATTAATTCCCGATTGATTTAATTAAACTTATTAAATCAGTAGACTCGAGATCAGAAAAGTTTTTATGGTTTGATAATTTTTAAACTTAGCAATTTAAACCAACATCTTCGTCAAATTAACTGCATTTGTCAATGTTCCGAGGTAAACCGAATTTAAATAAATAATTAAATATACGTTTTAAGTTTGCAAACAAAATATTAATGATAGATTTTTCATTACTTACATCATATTACTCTCAAATCGATAATAAATATAAACCTTTCGTGCTGTTGTAGCTTTGAATTATATAAAAAATAATAATTTGCTACCCAATCACTTAATTTCACTCCAATCACTTTTCCACATTCCTACCCAAATTCACAAAATCTAGCCAACTTTCCATTAAATCACTCTCCCGTCTGCATAAATAAATTTCTCTTATAATTAATTTCACATTCCTATAAAAACCTCCAATATCGCATAGCTTGTTCACTTTAACATTTAAGAAAACATTGTTTTATTAATTAAAGAAATTCTATGTTGAATAGAAAAAATATTAATCCATATAAATCCAACTAATCAATGGTATAAAATTTAAATATTATGACTAATATTTTACGTCTGTTTTATTTTTGTGTAATCTGTCGATAATTTATGTCGATTTGCCGTAACTAAAAACATTCATTAAACTTTATTTATAACATATTTTCATATCACTAAAATTTAAAAGAAAATAGTTTGATTAAATAAGGCAACATCTTCGTATTCACGAGTTTTTTTTCAATTCGTATCGTAGGTTTGAACAAAAAAATACTACTAACATTTTGGTTTACGACCAACAAAATTATTTAAACAAAAGCGCTATTATTATTATCATCGCGAAATCTGTAATAAAATTACACAACAAAACAAATTATGCAACGAACTGTAAAAGAAAGAAAAGTGACGTTTCGCCGCGCGGTTTTTTCACCGAAACCGGAAAAGAGCGGGAAACGTGGGCGGCGGAGGCGCTCGGGCGGGACGACTCGGAACTGGGCCCGGCGGGCGCGCCACTTTCTACGGCGGCCGCGCGAGGGACTGTGCGAGATGGTCGCCCGCCGCGCGTGCGCTCGGCCGTCGATGCGTGTTGCAATCGTCTTTTGGCGGGATTTCAGAGACCAGTGGACTATCGATTCTTAGCGCGTTACCGCTCCCGCGACAGGAGACATTAATCGGCCGTATTCCGAAAAATCTACATCGTATTTTTGGTGTTTGTTACCCCAATACGTGAATTTTTATTTTATAAAAACAAACGTTAAAATTTTGCGCTTGGTTCTTTTTATCACAAAATATTTTTTTAAGTCAATCCAAACGCACTTTTACTTGGCCCACAGAGTGCACGAATGATAAATAATTCTGAATAAAATATAAACTAAACCATTTTAATTAATGTATATTACAGATGTCTCACAGAGACGAAACTGTATATTTTTTTATTAAGGGAGAGTAGGTATTGAAGTCTTTATGGGTGTACATAGAACTTACGTCCTATCGTACGGTTGGCTAAATATGTAACGCACATGTATACACATATGTAACGTTCGCCTTTTTTCCCATGATAGAATACCATGTCTATTAATTTTTGGAAGTTGTATATATTTCAATTATACGCCACGTTTCACATGTGAGTTGCAAGGATCCTCACCGCGGCCGGCCACAAAGCTTTTTCCTTCCCCTTGAATGACCACAGATGTCGCTAAATGAGACATCTATATTTGATTTTGGAGTTTTTTATCTATATACTTGTCTAATGGAATTCATCCGAATTTCTATCGAAATATTATTTCAATTTTATCAAACTCCTCTTTTACCAGTATTTTCATTCAAAATATTTTGAGTATGTCCAAATTTTTCAGAACAGAACTGGATTGTCAATTAATGTATATTATAGATGTCTCACAGAGACGAAACTGTATATTTTTTTATTAAGGAAGACATCTATAATATACATTAATTTATTATTGATGTCCCTGTGACAACAATCCAGTTCTGTTCTGAAAAATTTGGACATACTCAAAATATTCTAAACCATTTTATTTTGTAACGTAGACCATTGATATCAACGAATCAATTATCACCAACATACCAAACTAAAAAATCTAAATCTAATTAAAAATAACAAATTACGTAAAGGTGCATATTCAGTTCATTAATAGAATTGGTTAAAATTTTAGATTATTGTATTGTTTCTTGTTGAATAAATTAATTTAGAAATGCGGCCGTATTATGAAAACAACAAGATTGTTATTTTGATAATTGTTACCCCAACGCTCAAAAATAGACAAGACATAGATTTACGACAGTCCACCTTACTCGGTGATTACTACACCACCACTCAAAAACAAACGGGACATATTTATTTATGCGCATGTATTACTTAGTTTATTTACATTTATGACTTTTGCAATTTTAGATGAGACTTTTAGAAAGTAGTCGTGAATCTACGTGGTCTTATTCGTGTGATATATTGAGTGAGGGGAATGTGGAGTGCAATGTATTCTTAAATATTATTGTTTAAATCCCAAGGCATGAAGCGAAGGTTTCATCCTGTTTATTTATGTCCACATATTCGATGGTGCAATATAACTTTTCAACACCCAACAGTTGTGCAGTAATGGCATAAAAAACATGACACATCAATATTTGTGTATGGATTATAATTTCAGTCATCCACGATGTCTGGGTGTTCTTCAAAAAGTCTTATTGATTTGATATCAAAGCAATATTTATATCATCCCGTAAATGCGGCATTCTGGAGTTTTTTTCTAAATAAGTTGTTGTTAAATATAATATAAAGTAAGTGCTAACATTATTTTAAAAGTTGGTAGAAATTTGTCAGTTTCACACAGATCTAATTTCTTCATCCAAAGAGTTCAAATATTAGAGAAGAAGTGGAGTGAGGTGGCTGGGATTACGATTGAGCAGAATGTGGGTGTATCTGGTGGGAATAGGAGCTATGTGCAAAAAAGAACGTGTGTTTGATTGGGGTGCGCATATGTAGGTGATAAAAGTTAATATACGATTTTTAAAAGCCGAGATGTTAATTTGAAACTCATTGATAGAACATTTTTTTAAATGAAAATGTTCCACATTGCTCATGGTGGCCAAACGCGTGTTTTCTGAAAAGTGCTCTCTTAAAACATGTTCATAATTTTGTTTGTTTAACTATCTTATGTGGGTTAGGTACGTCCAATTGTCATTGTCACTACTTTACAAAAGAGCGCATAACTAATGACGTATTTTTGGTAAATTTTTCAATGCTTTTGTATTACCCGGGATTTTTCGCTATCCATCCGAATAGTCGAGAGTCTACTGTACTGTACAAAAATAGCGTTTTTCTCATGTTACAAAAATACACTGGGATTACAACTCTCCCCGCTTCTTGGCAACACCTTTCATCGTGGAGGGATCGAGTTTAAAATAAAAGCAACAAGGTCAATGGCTGCTTTTTCGGTAAAATGCCTTATAAGAAATGTGGAAATATTTACGATATGTTTTGTTACGCAAAATTCTTACGGTGCTTATCATACTATTGACTTAGCCAAGACTCTCACCTTGTACAATTACTACTCGAGCTGATCTTTAGATACTGTACCGAATTATAAAACGTGATAGGTAGGTACCTCTCAAAAGGTATAGGTTAATATTGACGGTAAATTTGTAATTTTTGTTCACATTTCACCCAAAGTTTAAAAAATATTTCCTATTCAAAATTAAATGAATTGTGTCATGTCATTTTGACCATTCACCGGTTTGTCCGGTCGCATAATAACGTAAAACGTACATTTTATGCGAAAAGCTACGTAGTGTCAATATTATCACATGACACTCCATTTATTGCGTGAATTAAAGTAATTTATTATTGTCTTATATTTTTACCGTTTTTTTAAATAAATAGAGATAAGAATAATGAGGATATTCCTTTAAAATGTTTTCAGGTTCTCACGGCCGATCAGATCTCCTGTGTTTAGTTTTCTGGGATATTAGGACACATTGGTACTAAAACTAGGACATCCTGATTTCGGTACGGTATTGCAAGCTAACACTTAGCTTAACATCAACATATACATCACATCCGCCCTGATGATGGTTCTGCAATGGGATCCCAAATGGGTTGGCCAGAGAGTGCAGATACACACGGCGGAATATCCCAGAAAACTACACAAAAAAGTTTTTCCTATTTATAAAAATATAAAATACACACGGCAGAATTTCCCAGAAAACATACACAGAAGTTATTACTATTTATATAAATTTAAATGCCATACCTACACATATGCGTTTATGTTCATTTTATTACATTTGTATGGTACCTGCTGGTATATAGACCTCTTTCCACTTAAGAAAGACGATCCAATTAGTATGTGCAAGCCGTGCGTCCGAGGCACGTTGCTTCGTTGTGTTGGTGTCTATACCCGTAAACATCAACACCATGAAATAATGTGCATATCACACACGGCTTACGCATACTAATTCGATTGTCTTTCTCAAATGGAAAGAGGTCTATTCAGATGAGAATTTCACTTAATCTTCTGCTTTATCTCAATTTATCCTGCCATAGCCTTAAACAAGTCTTCCCAATCTTTTTTTATGGATCTGAGACGTGGATACAAGATGTCAGGAAGGATAACGTGGTACTGGCACGTCTTCTGCAAACCCCATGAACAGCTCACAAAACGCCCAATTTTATGAAATAAAAGTTGAGCAACGTCTATCTTCCATAGTAAAAAAACATTCCGAAATACTTTGGACATGTCACAAGACATATTGATGCAATAGAGAGAGGCTGTTGGTACATGGCATAGTCGAGAGAGCCCGTCATGGCGGAAGATCACCAATTAGATGAACAGATCTGTTGAAGTCCACAACTAATGACTCACAGAGAAGCCGCCAGGAAGATGCAGATCGGAACAGCTGGCGCCGGATAATTTTGACTGTGATTTAACCGTTATCGTGACCACAACAGTTCTGTATATTAACCTATCTGACGGCAACCCGCCTCAGAATCACAGAGTTATAAATGTGGCCAACAAATCACCATGTCTCTTCTTAACAATCCCACCTTTTTCACCAAGTTAGTTTCATGTCTTTTCAACGCGTCATGTAATAATATTTGGACGGCTGCCAATTTAGGCCTGTCATGTCAGTGACAATGACGACAGAAACTTATGCATGAACTTGAACTATGGATATTGAAATAGACTACAACACGTTGTTGAATATTAATATCACACAGGCGCAAGTCAGCATAACCAAAAGACAGTAAGAACTACGAGATTGGCAATTAGTAATAATATATGTTAAAAGGTTATTTAGAACTTATCAAATATATCATTTATATTCTGTACTTTCTCACACGTTTATAATTGTTAAAAGATTTATTTATAACATATCCCTTTAAAAAAATAACGCTACAGCAGACTAGGAGGCCCATCACCATAGAAAAACATATACGAGTATGTATTGTGACCTCACCGGGTTTCTCTAGAGGATTAGAGGTTTCTCAAACCCCTGGTTTGAGAATCCTCTAGACTACGAGGGCCGCCTGGTTTCTCTTAATCAAACAAAAAACTTTTTTGATACGTACTAAACATATGTATCTTCCTAACTTCTTCATAACAGACATTTTTCGCTCTATTTTTCATTAATTATTTGTTCCTAAATAGATCCATAGGGAGATATTTGGATCAATTTGCGAAGATAGTATTTGGCATCGCTGCTGTAATCATTATTTTTAAAGCATTATGATGAATTAGACATCAATTTTATAAAAATCCAACAACTTATCGTTGTTGAATTTGGGTTGAATGAGTTTTCATTTAGAATTTCTTCATTTAGGTGTTAATTTCATGAGTTTGCACCTAGCATCTCTTAAGTCGAAGGGCAGACAGACTATCAATTTACCATGTCTTCGTTTATTAAACGAAGTTGGAAGGGATCTACTTGCTCAACGAGGTCAACGTATCAAGACGCAAGGGATTTATTTAAAGCCAGTATAATGATTATGGTGATGATTTATATTAAAATCTTTTTTATAAAATTTTGTGGAATTCAACAAATCATGAATAAAAAATAAAAATATAATTAGTAGGAATATGGTTCTCTTAGAAGCCTCCCTAAGAAACGAACTTTCATGAGAAAAGGATAATTGTGTGTAAAGATAGAAGAGAGCGGCACTCCACCCTCTCTGCCGACCCCCGTGGAAAGCGGCGTGGTGGTAGGTTATTTAGTTAGTGCACTCCTGGGATACATCTTATATATTTTTGAGATACGAATAACATTCCAATAATGAATTTAAGATTTAATATTTTCTGTTTATTACGTATGTATTTGACTTCCTTGAATTTCCATTTATCTCACACGAATTTATATGACCGGGCGGGTACCGCCGAACGACATTAGTTCAAAATTAATAATATTTATTAATTAAGATAAATTATAGAAGTCGGTCAGAGCAAAATTTATTTAAGTGGAAAGTATGAAAGTTTTTATTGGGCGGCCCAGGGTTTGTGACCTGTATAAGCTGGCTTACGTCATCACAATTCACAAAAAGTAATCGAATGTGGTGTCATTTTCTTTGTGGAAATCCATCAATGAATAAATACACAATTTTTGTTATTTTCCACTATTTTATTATAGAGTATCACACAACATGTTTCGGAAAGGACATAAATTAAATAAAAATTAATAATACAAATCCATATTTGAATTAAAATGAATTCTATGTAATTCATCTTAATTCTCAGTATTGAAAGGTCACTCCTCAACTAATGAAGTTAGAACATGAAATTAAAAATTTTTACTTTGTAAATAAATAAATATTATTTATTATTTTTATACTGTTTAATTATGTACACAATGAGATCAATACACAAATATAATTTTTCACACGAAGATTCACCTACTATTCTTTTTGTCAATTCAAATCGAATATTTTCATAAAATTTGTTAATCTGTTAAATTTCCGCGCCACAGCTGCCATGTTTTCAGATAAGCGACAAACAAAATTCATACATATGTACATAGCAAAGAAAATATGTTCAAACATATTTTCTTTGCAATGCGAATACACAGATAACAAAATTAAATGACGAATACTAGAGTATGTACAATGTATGTTATTCAAGGAAGCTTATAATCTGACACTTATAAAGTTGTTGGAATTTTTCTTAAAAGAGTTTTGATTTATCCTGGGAGCGGTATGAAGCTCAGACTGTCTCTGTTCGCCGCAGCCGATTGTTGGACACGAATAGATCTCCTGTACACCAGTCAGCTGAATCTCAAAATCTGGAATTGGTTTTTTGTACAATCTTCTCGCCCAGAATCCTAAAACCATCACTTCCAGAAGCACTGCACAATTGTAAATCACTGAAACATGTAAAAAATATATATATATGAATTATAGCGCAAACAAATAAGTGTGTATTGCGAATACAACATAAGCAGATCACCATTAGATCAGATTAGCATCATTATAGGTATACATTTAGAGGTGTGAAGTGGTTTATCGAATTACCTGTTAAAATGAGGATTGAAAAAAAATTATGAGGCTTTTAAGAAAAATATTTAAAAAATACCCTCAAAGTTAATTAAATTTTTATTTAAAAATAAAACAAGAAAATAAAATTATTGTAAATAAAAGCATGTAAAAAGAATCATTACTTTATTTAAAAATGTAATGTCATAAATAATCTAAAAATTTTTTTTGAATTTTTAAGTAAAATTCGCAGGTTGTGGAGTAAAAAAGCAATCGGTTCATGCTCTTCAGGGAATTCGACGTTTTCAGCCTTATTTTTTCTTTAAGTGTTGTTCCATTGTTGAAGGTAAACTTTTTCATGGATTGTTCACATAATTTATTTTATTATTAGTAGACTATTTGGATTGATTGGATTGATAGAGTTGATATCCAAAACGATACAATTATTAATCAAGATATATTGTATGATCATAGAGACGAAGCTATATTTTTATATGAGAAGTAGGTATGGAGGTTTTTTTGGATGTTCATAGTAACGTCACCAATTGCACCCATGAAAGACTACCACATCTATCAAAATTATACAGTTTATTATACATATTTATACTTATCAAATTTATTGGGGATAAAATCTAGTATTGTGTTCCTGAAAAATTTGGACATACTCGAAATATTCTGGATGCGATTATTCTTTCAAATTCACGTGTCGATGAACTTGAAAACCAATTGTCATTACTGCACCGTTGCTAAGGAATTTTCACTTCATAATCAATTTAAGTATTTTAAGTACATACGGTTTCCGTATACCGCAGGAGTGATAGGCGGGTTGCAGGGTAGAGCATTCGTCCACACAAGCACCCTCGACAGTTGTCCTTGGAACTGGGATAAAATCAGGACCAGTTTTAGATTGATGAACTTCGCAGTCAGGAAATAGTCGCCGAGGGTCTCTCTGAGCATCTTGATTGTCATTATCAGTCCCCAAATTCCGAGGAACATGGACGTCATCATTATCGGTTGCAAGTATGTGAATCCTACTTGATATAAACTCTAGAATCAGAATTATTTATAAAATGTAGCTGAAAATGCGGTATTTGTCATGGGGAAAGAGGGAAGTTTATTCTACAAATGAAGTAAGTACTAGTATGTATAAGAATATTTTTTTTATAATGATTTCATATATTAAAATACTTTAAGGGAAGAGGAGAGGGATGTAATAAATTAAATATATCTTGGCTGTACAGATTGAATTATCAAACATAACTGCAAAGCATCTACAGCAGTTTTGTACATGTTTTTTCGAATGATCGGAGCTGGCTTATAAAAATATATTAGTTGTACGTCACCAGATACATATATTTTCATATTTCTTCTTAATTTTTTCATAATTGAGTCGATATTATAAATTAAACCAAAGTGAACTTGTATGTCTAATATGTATATTGTCTTTAGCTTCTTCTTTGCGTTTCATTTTAATGTATATATGGGGTATAAAAACAAAGGCAGCATTATCCAATAAAATTTGATAGCAGTCATCGAGAATTACTAATTTATAATGTACCTACAAAATTCGAAATTTTGTAGAAAACAATATTTTGGAAGGAATAGATACAAAAAAAGTGTTCACAAAACATTTTTTATTTTTTTGGATATTGCTGCCATTGCTTTTAAACCCCATTATGTACTTAAAGTGTACAGGTTCGATAATGTTCATATTTGGTTATTAGTGGGTTTTTATTGTTTTATTGTTTGTATACATTTTTCTTTGTTTTCTATCAATATTGTTTCTCAATTAAGGCATTTATAACTCTATCTTATTTAAACCTCATTTTTATATAAACGTGTCTCTAACATTATATAAAAATGTGTATCATGTATACTGGCATCAAATTAACTTAGCTTATCGTTATGTATCCATTAATTGGATTGAAGCAAGTTCTTCACGTAAAGTTTGAGGATAAATATACCTGTTCTTCGGCCCACATCACCAAAAGTACAATGAACACCAATCCATGGACCACCGGAAGCTGCAATACCAGCATTCTTAGTGTTTTCACATTTCGCCTGAAAGATTATTTTGCGATATTATTAAATTTAGAACATTTTCCAACTCTGCATCATTAAATACTCAAATAATTAGTGGTTTTCGAGGAACGTTAATATTTAAAAAAAATTAAAGTAAAGGATTAATTCAGATATTGATTGACAGAAGACTTTGAAAGTAATTTTATTTTTAGAACAATTCGTGTTTCAACCAAACCTGTTTCAAATAGTAAATAAGAAAGGAGTATAATAAAAACTTGGTTTATAT
Source organism: Agrypnia vestita (assembly GCA_016648135.1). NCBI lineage: Eukaryota > Metazoa > Arthropoda > Insecta > Trichoptera > Phryganeidae > Agrypnia > Agrypnia vestita. The sequence goes on from JADDOH010002208.1 coordinate 15,603, forward strand.
GGGTTAGTTTTTTTAGTACCTATCTACTGATTGATATAAAGAAATATGATGTAATAGAGTAAATTTGTAAAATGATTGTTTCTTACTTGTTGACGGACCATAGAGGTAGCTGACAGCATGGCCAACAGCAGCATGGAGCCACCTTGGGGTCCAGTGAGTCATGTTTCACCCGCCTGAAATACACAGATAATTGAGAATTGAGAAACCATTAGATGAAATGTGTGTTATGGTTGGAAAGCGGTACTCAGAAGTTGTTTCCGGCGCGAACCGCCGGGAATCAGGAGATGAGAGTTACGATAATAGGGAAGGATGATCGATGGGGATGTGGAGGGGTAATTCTGGAACGAATGTGGACTGTATTTATGGGGATGTAAAGGTGATAAAGGAACACTGATGACAGCCGAACTCACCAGTAAGAGAGTTCATTTTCCTTTCTGTTTCACTGCGACGTGGTCAACGATCACTTAACAGATGTTGCAATCTGAACACTGAATACAAAACTGTTGCAAAAGCACGACACTTCTTTCGACAGGTTACTTCGAGATTATATTCCATTGGTAATTATTGGTAATTGACACAAAATGCCACTATCCGGTCGAGACGTAAATTGTCAGATTCGTCGCGCGAGAAACAAACGCCTAGAAACGCAAATACTGAACAATAGTATTGATTTTTCTTCACGGAAAGGTGTATAAAATTTCAAAATTCTTCAGAATATTTTGAGAATGTCCATTTTTTTTTCAAGAAAACAATACTGAATTTTATCCCCAGGGGGACAACATTAATCAAGATATAAATAATTATTAATGAAATACTAATCAAAGTAGTAAAAAGATAACTAACATACGAAACAAAGTGTGCAAGTTTAAAAAATAAACAACTTCCATAAATTTGATTGTGATAGTCTATCATAGATGGAATTGGTGAACGTTATATTATGAAACCCAAAGACAGACTTCCATATCTACCTTCCCATATAAAAATATAGCTTATACTCCATTAGACATCTGTAATATATCTTGATTTCAAAATTGTATTAGAAGTTAATACTTTTTTTTTATATTATTTAAATTATTACTTAATTCATTATTTTTCATAAAAAAATAGAGTTGCGCACACTTGCTGTTCCGGAATTGGGCTCAAACCCCCGACCATCGGTTCACCAGGCAAGTATCTTAACCACTAGACCAAGAAGGTCAATTTTACTTAAGTTATTTTTGATGATTTTGTTTTTGTTTATTTCAAATGCAGAGAGAAACCAGCTAGGAATCCGTTACATTCCACCCTCAAATACTAAATATATAAACGTATCGTTGGAAGAATTAACAAAAAGAACACGAAAAATATAAAAATATAAATAAATTTAAGAAGAATTTAAGACAAAAATGTCAAAAAATAATTATTTCCAGTTCAATTCAATCAAAAACCTGAATGAATACTCTTAGGTTTTCATGGCCACGCAGAATCTTCTAGTTCGTGTCTTCTGGGATATTATGTCGTGTTTTTATGACCTTTCTGGCCGAAGTTTTGGATCCCATTGCAGGGTTCATCATCAGGGCTGATGTTTTGTTGTGAGTGTTAGTGTTGTGGTTCAGTAGATACACAATACCTGAAAGAAGTTATAGGTAATGGGTATAATCCATTAATGGTTGATGGCTACTAGAAAACCATTCTCTAAGTTTTAATCTTCTTCAAAGTTCTTCCTCTGCCAGGACCTATTCAGCCATTGATTTTTTATTCTTAGATACAAAATCTTCGAACACAATCTCAGGATGTCTCATTACATGTTTAAATTATATCAGTTTCCTTTATATTTATGGTAAGAATGATTTCCTTGTTCTTCTGAATTCTTTTTTAAGCAAGTTTCTTATTCTATCAGTCCAGGTTATTTTTAGCATATGTGTCAGTACGATTAACCGATATTTCAAACGCTTTAAACATTTTCAATTCAAACAAAATTTTAACTTCTGTGTTCTGAGAATACAATTACTGGATTTATCCGCTGCGGGATTATTATTTTACTAAGATAAATTACAGAAGTCTCAAAATAATATTTATTATACATGTATGAGAAACATGTATGGAAGTCTTATATACGATGGCTGAAATTATTAATTGTGTTCTCAGAACGTATAAATAAAGATATTATTTAAATATTTACTGGTCTATAAAAGGAGTTAAAAAAATTAAAAATATTAATTTTCACTTGTATTCTAGTCTATATTTTTATTAATTTGGAAGAATACCATATATACATTAAAAAGAATATTGCTTAATAGAGGAAGGACTACGGATACCTCTAGCATATTCCCATCAAATATACGTAAGGTTTTCAGATTTGGAATATACGTACAACTTTAAAAAATTTTATAATGTGTGGATACTCTTACGATGGAATTGGTAAACTTTGCATTGTGCAAAGTGATCATTTAAGTCAGTCTTAAAGGTTTTAGGCCCTGGGCTATCATTTATAAGACTTCATACATGTTTCTCATATAGCTTCATCTCTGTGAGACTTCTCCAATTTATCTTAATTATTTTCAATTCTGCTTCAAAAGAGTCCAAAACTAACCAGGAGTATCTACTGAGAAAACATAGCATCGCGCGGACGGGTATTTAAGGAAAAAGCTGTCCAAAATTATTTTAACGTTTTAATCGTCTTTAAATGATCTTTTATTATATATTTTTATGTTTTACATATGTTGGATCTTAATTTTTGTATTTTGATTATCAAACGTTAGCTTATTGTCTAAGGAAGAAGATATTTACAAGTAAAAATATTTCTTAATTATTAAAAAATTTATTTATATATCATCTTCATCAGAATAATATGTAATTTCTTCATCGGAGGTCTTGTTTGTTATTTCTTCCTCTTCTTCGAATACAGGATCTATTGGCAAACTCGGTAAAAGGAAATGTAATACCTCTTTTGAGAAGGCCTTTTTGTTTCGCTTTTCTACAGGTCGCGAACATGAAATAAATGGATCCGAGCTTAACAATAATCGATCAAGAACATCTTTGTTACATTATATTCTTGAGAACTTTCTTGCGAAGTTCAGTCTATATTGCCGGAAGTGTATATTACGAGCTTCATCAGCTTCTTCCGAAAGTTGACCAATAGGTAATATGGCATATTTGATTATCGAAGGTGCTTGAGCCAATATTTTATGGACAGTGGGCGTCATCGGATGCCACCCATACAACTTCACATAGAGTTCTGCCGTTTCTTTGGAGAAGATCGCAAATTTGTATACTATTTATATTATGTATTTATATTATTTATGTTATCTATTTGATGACCACTGGAAATTACTTCTAAAATTATTTTGAATATTTTTATTAGTTATAAGTCCACTCCGGTTATTACTGATGCCGTTTCTGGATCAGAAAAAAATCTACGTGAAGTGTTGCCATCATTAGTGTTTCTAAAGCCAGCTTTTGGTATATCAACTAACAAAGACATCTCTTCCTTTATTTCCTGCTATATTCGTTTTTCTCATTTTCAACTGATTTTCATCTTCACCTTTATGAGATGCAGCTATCCACTTTCGTTTAAATTCCGCCTTGAAGAATGTTATTTTTTGTTGAAACTCGTTGATTTTTTCTGGTGGACAGTTCGTGATTTTCATGAGGGTGTCCTCCATATATTTTATATTTTTGTCAAGCGAACGTTCAGGACACTCCTTGATGAAGCTATAGAATGCTCCTCTCGTCAACTCCTTCACATTCTTTTCAGTTGCTATAATAAAAGAAAGTCACTTAATTCAGTTTATATATTCATAAATTTAAAAAAAAATTGTAAAAAAAAATGGCGGCTGTTGGCGGAAAATTTTTCTTCATCAAAAGTAAGATCATGAACTTGATCGCATCTCACATTGTTTTTACACACACTTTCTGACACTTTCTCTCACTAAAACCCTTGAATATATCAAAAAGATTTTAATATTATTCTATTTCAATACGATTTTTTTAAACATGCAAAAACTGTATAAATAGTCCGAATACAAAAATAATTTTCTATTAAAAATATAGTTAATACCTTAAACTTCAAAATCCATCAAAAATATCTTCAGGTTACAGCTGATAAATTACTCAGAAAGTGAATACAAAATGTTATTTGCAGGTAGGCGCCGAGAATACAGACGTGCGGGCGAAACAACGACTAAACTCCGACTGCCGTAACGGACAATACAAACGTACGGTGTGCAAAAGATGGCTGTCACATGGCGTCTCAATCATTTAACTACAAGGAAACAGTTTTCAAATTACGCGAAGTTGATTTTTAAAATTTCGACTTTTGGCCAGCTTTTTCTTTAGATACCCGTCCGTGCATCGTGTCAATGTTACTCTATGTATCTGATAAAGGACAAAAAAGAGCTACGTTATGAATTATTTAAATTGTTTGAGTTTAACTACAATTTTAGGGAAACATCTTATATTTGAAAAAGTTTTTTTTACTTCGTTGAATTTTATTTTAATTTATCCTCATTAACCGTTTCCACTCTGAATGAAATTTTAATGCATATACATTTCTTTAAAGATTATTACCAAGTTCAAAGCTTCCTATTATAAGCTCATTTTTTCGTTTGTAGAAATAATTATCAGTAGCTGCATTTATATTAATAAGTACCTAGTAATTACACAAGAAAATTACTTGCACGAATATTATTTCTTTATTTGCATCCGTACACTTAGGAATTGAACATATATTATGTAGTTGATTAGATACCTGATGAGTTGAACTTCCCCTCCGCAGTAGTCCACAAAGAGGCAGAACAGCTGGTAAAGGGTGAACATGAACATCCCCTGAGACACCGCTTCAGCTAAAAAGTGGGCTCGAGGAACGACTATCGCGCAGTAAGTGGCCACCGCAAACATCTGAAACACGTAACAATATTTTTATATGTATGCTCTGAGAACACAATTACAGGATTTGTCCACTGCGGGATTATTATTTAACTAAGATGAATTATAGAAGACTTTCAAAAACGTTTCTCATATAAATAGCTTCGTCTCTGTGAGACTTCTATAATTCATCTTGCGAGATGGATGACCACCGGTCTCGCTCGCACCTCGCGGTCAGTTAGGGCGGCGCGGCGCGAGGCGTAGGCTATAGACGTACCACTATAACTTGGCGTGCGAGGGAGGGCGTCCCTGTCGTGTAAAAGAAGTTGTCAGGGTGTAAATTTATTACACAATACGTAATGTACAGAATGTCCGGTGACCGGTGTCGTAGCCTTTAACAGAAATTTGGTCAGGGAGCACTAAAGAAACCGTGCATTAATGGCGGCCGTTCTACCTGTCAAACTGTCAGACAGTAATATCGGTCCATTATTCGCTTTTTCAGCTTCGCAAAACTTTAATACTAATATAATAATTGGCAATTGTTCTTGCACCATTCCGGACTGTTTAGGATTTTTTGGACATAATAATTCAGTGTATATTGGTAATCAAGAGTCAAGAAGACTGTTTAGGATTTTTTGGACATAATAATTCAGTGTATATTGGTAATCAAGATGTCACAGCTCCCGACCAAATACAAAATTGAACTGAATGACAGGGCGAGGGGTTACCGCCAGGGGCGGGCGGGGCGGGTTTTAGTTCCAAATTCGCCGCACGCCAAGTTACGTTGGGCAAGCAATAAAAGCAGCGTAGGGAATACTTTTACAAGCAATAAATGCTACGTGCATTATGACGCTCAGATCCCGAGCCACTTCACACATCGGGAGATTTTACACCCACATTAAAATACCACACATCATAATCCGAGAGACGTGTTTATTTATAAACACTTTATATTTCTACGATTATTATTTTAAATTCTATTATTACTAATTAGACTAAATGCAATTTAAAACCTAATTTATTAGTCAATTAGAAAGACATACAGAAAAAACAAATCAACTAAAAAATATTTGGCTGCTACCGGGATTCGAACCACGGATCTCCTCCAATCCGGGGCAGGCGCGTTATCCAATTACGCTATAGCGGCCTTCTACATTTCCGTGAATAAATCGACCTTATCTGTAAATCTCATTTATTAATTGATTTACATATATTATCCATTTAAATCGAAAGTAAAGGGAGGACGGAAGGGGGGGGGGAATTATTTATTAACATATACAACGGTAATTAATTTTTACAAACACTAATACTTATTTTAATAATGGGGATGACGCAGGTATTTGCATGTTTATTAGGTTATTTTTATTTTTAATTCTTTTATTAATTTCTAACGTTTTGCATAAATTATTGTGTTAATCATGAACTTCATTTATCAAACATAAATCTGTGACTTAATTACAAACGCACATTTTCATTAGAGCGGTTAAAATGTCAAAACTCATTTTATACAGATAAAATTCGTGAAAGTTAGACCTATGATCAGATGATGAATCAACGCTCGAGGCTATTGAACTAAGAAAGAGAATTGTCGTCGAGGTAAAAGACAGAAAATATTTGTAAATAGAATTCATCTTACCGGATAGACGCTGATGACGAATCCTGTATGGGTCTTGATTCTTGAGGGAGAATGCTTTATGACGTACTTCAGAGTATCCAGATATATCACTAGTATAATTAATACCGCCAATGCGCCGAATGTGAATAATATTATCCCGTACTGGTCTAAAGCTAGAAAAAAATACATTCGTTACTGAAACATGTAAGAATGATTACATATTATTGATCTAATATCCCGCGATAGATATACTCATGTTAGAACCACTTGTAATATTAATAGAGACTGTGATTGTTCAGAGTAGTGAATTAAATTCCGAGCTAAATCCCAATCCCGAGACTTCGGGAATCGAGTTGAAAAAATATATTTTTTCATTTATAAAAAAGACCAAAAATAACAAATACTTACAACGTATGTAAGACATGAGTCTTTTTATTTCATTACAACTGGTTACCCATGGAATCTTTGAATAATGTTGTAAAGGCAAATGACAGTTTTAATGTAAAATAATTTTTGAATTATGAATAATAGCTTTTTGACCTAGTGATTCAGTGGTTGGTGGTTCCAACCCCATTCCAGGAGACCAGCAAATTAGAGAACCTTTTAGTTTAGTTTGAAAAAATAATAATATTGAATATTTTAAAAAATGAGGGTAAACAACGCTGTTTTATTCCACTATATTTATTTTAAATTGTTAGAACGTTTTCGGGATTTCTCCCATTGTCAATAACAACACGTTGTTATTGACACGTTGTTATGTAAACAACGCTGTTTTATTCCACTATATTTATTTTGAATTGTTAGAACGTTTTCGGGATTTCTCCCATTGTCAATAACAACACGTTGTTATTGACACGTTGTTATTAACAACGTGTTGTTATTGACAATGGGAGAAATCCCGAAAACGTTCTAACAATTCAAAATAAATATAGTGGAATAAAACAGCGTTGTTTACCCTCATTTTTTAAAATATTAAAAATGAATTTCCACAAGGTTACAAACAAAAAACTTGAACATTAATAATATTGATATAACACGTGTTTCATGTTCACACATCTTCTTTCAAAAAATACACATATGCTAGAAGCAACGACAAAGTAGCGAGTGCTTCTTTAGTCAGTCTTAATATAATTTAAGCACCCCGAAATTAAGCCAAAATATCGATCTCAAAAATTTTTGGATTACACATGATAATCCCGGAATTCATAAATACTGTATAAACTGGATTGGGATTCGGATCCAAATCCAAATACAAAAACTTTGATACAGCTTCGAACAATAAATAATTTGACAACAATAAATTTTATCATAGAGTGGTAAGAAAAAAAAACATAAATATACTTTAAGGCAGTGATTTAATTACGTTAAGTTTATTAAATTAAACATTGATTAAGTTTTGATATGAAGCTTAAAAGATAAATTATTGATAAGCTGAAATAAAATAAATCCCTAAATAAGTGATTTAATAACGGTGTACCGTATCCATACGAGTACAAGAAGAATACTTTTTTCAGTAATGCTTATCAAAAAATTATCTTAAGATTGTATCTACCATTAAATGATTGCATCAAGTGCTTTGTTCACACAGATAGCTGCTTCCTCGTAAACATGTAACAATAGAACAAATATAAATATGAAAATACATACTTTATCTTTTGTGTGTAGTTTTCTGGGATATACGCGGCAGAATATCCCAGAAAACTACACACAGAAGGTTCTGAACGGCCGCGAAAACCTTTTACATACTTTATATTCACCATATTTTTATGAATTCCGTAATTATTTTTGTCAGTATGCTACAACAAAAACTATTATCCTATCGGAAAATACTTATATTTCCTCATAAAATCGTACCTACTATCAGTTTTCGTATGCTTTGATTGTTCACTGTACTGAAATTTGAATCACACTTTTTAGCTTTCGCGTCGCGTAATTTAGGTTTGTCAATTCATATTCAAGTTATATAAATAATACCATGTGTCGAATAAAGATTTCTAAAGATTTCGTAAATAAAGTTAGAGAAATGCTATATGTTGTTGACAAGATATAGCGCAGTTGGTGAAAATATCTGGCAACGTAATTTTACGTACAAGGGAAAGGGCTATTCAGGTCCATAGGCCATCAACGCGAGCCTCATGTATTTTCTATATATTTTTTTGTTCGCTTTCTTTGCTAATGCGTTCCATGTACCCAAAACCATCTCAACAACCATTAGTTATATCTCAGTACATTCCTCATCCTCAGATCCTCATTCGCTTTAATCATTTTTTTGTCAATTTGTTCGATCTTCATTCGTAGTTCAGTTTACTTCCGTACATATTTTTTCAATTTCAGATCTCACCTACACGTTAGTGTTGGCTCCAATCCTCCACCACTAACTATAGACGTACCACTATAACTTGGCGTGCGAGGGAGGGCGTCCCTATCGCGTAACATAAGTTGTCAGGGTGTAAATTTATTACACAATACATAATGTACAGAATGTCCGGTGACCGGTGTCGTATTAAATACAGAAATTTGGTCGGGCAGCACTAAAGAAACCAGGCAGTAATGGCGTTCTATCTGTCAAACTGTCAGACGGTAATATCGGTCCATTATTCGCTTTTTCAGCTTCGCAAAACTTAAATACTTCATTGGCAATTGTTTTTGCACCATCCCGGACTGTTAAGGATGTTTTGGACATAATAATTCAGTATATATTGGTAATCAAGATGTCACAGCTCCCGACCAAATACAAATTTGAACTAAATGACAGGGAGAAGGGTTACCGCCGGGTGCGGGCGGGGCAGGTTTTAGTTCAAAATTCGCCGCATGCCAAGTTACGTCGGGCAAGCAATAGTCTTGCTTGAGATGAAAAATTCATACGGGCAATAATTGCGTTCAAAGAATTAAATTTATTTCTAGCAGTCACCCTTCTCAGTCTTACCATCTCTACTACTTATATCCCATAGTTCCCAAATACGTACAAACTAAAAATCATTTTGGACCATTTTTAAACTATTTATTATTATTTCAATGGGTTGGTAGCTACAATAACTAATTCGTGACGTCACTTACAATATTAGTTTGTAAAAACTCAGTTCAAGGGCGCTGAACTGTACAATGTCTAAATTCGGTAAATTATATTTTTTACTAAAATGTACATGAATCGTTGACGAAATACTACAATGATTGGTCATGAATCTAGTTTTTGTGGGAGAAATTAATATTAATGTTAAATATATTTTCAGTGCTAATTTGTATTCGATTTGATAAGCAGACTACCAAATTGTAGCTTTGGAAAAGCAATGAATCATAAATATGAGATTTAAATCTAAATGAGATATCGTGTTTCAAAGTTTTAAATGTTGATTTTTCGATTTCTTCACGAGATTTACATTTGGTCCAAGGCTTATTAAGATACAATAAGTGTGGTGCATAGCTCATGTAGTGATATTTTTTTTAGAAAAAAATTGCTTTATATTGCAAATGCTCATATATCATTGCTTTGTCTCCTAAAACACCAAGAAATTTTTAATAACTGAAATACGCAGAGAAAATAATTGTTAGTATTTTTATTTGACCAAAAATGTTACATAACGTATATACCTTTATTTTTCAACATCACGAAATATCAGATCATTCATTATTTTGTTCAAAACATTCTTTAAAAATTTTAATATTATTTTTTGGATCAACTTAAATGTCACTCTAAAGAAGCCAGTGCAATCGTTAAAAAACTTTTATAAAAAATGTTTGGAAATAAAAAAATTTTATTATAAATCTGAAATGGATACAAAGTTTTAAAGATTTTATTTATTTGCCCAAAGCGTTCCGCTCGATTGAGAATTTGTTTTGGTGAGTACAGAGAGTGAAATTAGAGAGAGAAATTTGACTAAAAATACGACTGATTTAAAATAGTACGGAATGATAGAAGTCTTACAGAGACGAAGATATTTACATGAGAAACGTGGATGGAAGTATTTTTATAATGTGTGAATGTTTTTGAATGAATACGATGGAATTAGTGAACGTTGCATTGTGTAGAGTAATCACTTAAGCCTGCTCATACAGGTGGCCTGGGCTATCCTATAAAAAGACTTTCATACTCGTCTCAGTGTGACTTCTATAATTTATCTTAGTTAATAATTATCCCACTGTGGACAAGTCCAGTAATTGTGTTCTCAGAACATACGTATAAAAATATTGTTAAAACTAAATTACCTGCGAAATATGAAAGTGTGTCCGGCATGTCTTCAACTGTACAGATATTAGGGATTCCTGTGAGATTTTCTGGATTTGTCGGGAGTTCTCCCCCCAAGTATGTGGCAACGACATCTGTAGTAATTTTGTGGTCGTCGGTACTAGAGGCTTTCTCCATAGCTTTCCCTTCTTGTAATCACTGGTAACTTATCACTGTTCACTATTCACAATGATCACTAGGGTTGTTTACTAACGTCGTATTGTAATCTTGGCGATTGCTATTTTTCAAATAATTAAGCTCGTTCTGAATACATTGCGATTTAAAAAAAATGTATAGAACTGAAGGGACTAGTGGAAGGTTGTACTATTAAATAATTTTTCTTCGGAAGAAGAGACAGTTCACCAACGATGAGCTGCCATGCTTGTGGCCGGTAGAGAACTGAGTTGATACTGAGTACGTCCTTCTGCCTTAGATAATTTTATTTCATTATCATCTTATACGGTAGTTCCTAGCGTTCTCCGCATGATGACACACTACAGGTAGAGTGGAAACGCACTAATAAAAATAATTAAATTATTTTAAATTTCTAATTAATCAATTAAGACCAAAATTGTGGTTACCGCACTTTTGAAATTAATTATTTCAATGAGTAGATACATATTAGTTTTTATTATATTCGTATTGTTATCAAAGATTATAAAAAAAATCGTTACATTTGAAATAATAACATGACATGCTTCTGGTTCATATTTTCTTGAATATTATGTCGTATTTTTACGACCTTCCTGGTCGAAGTTTCGGATCCTATTGCAGGGTATATCATCAGGGCTGATATGCTGTTGTGAGTGTTGATGTTGTGGTTAAGTATTGGCTCGAAATACTCATAATACCACAAAAAAAACAGATGATTCTGAACGGTCGTAAAAACTTAAGAACATTCTGAACATGATATGCTTTCATAAAATATGGTTATAAATAAACAATGTAATACATTTATTAACAGTTTATAAAATTACTTGAATAAAAAAAACAATATTAAATTACTTACGCCGTTTTCAGAAAGGATGGAATACCACACTTTTCTGTCCTGACACACAAGTCTCGTCCCATCCACATTCATATATCTTCGCATGCAAACTCGACAATTGTTTAAGCTCCTGACAGTAGGTACTATCAGGTTAAGTCTTCCGCGGCCGTCGTCTCTTTCTGGCACCTTCAACATTTGCGTCATATATTTTTCTAACCATTCTTTCCTCATTTATTCACTCCTCATTTGTTCATTCCTTATTCTATCATAAATGAATTTATCACACATACATCTAAGTGATCTCGTTTGCGTCGCACTTAGTTTACTTTCATTCCGCTTCTGTCAGCTCCTGGCTTCACTTTCGTATATCTCTCGGTACCAGAATTGTAATTTTTGTTATTAACTGAAATTATTGAAACCGGAATGAAGAATATAAATTATTGCATTCAAAACACCGTTCATCTTATTCTCTATAATCACCCTCCTCTCGATATCTTCCTCAGCCTTCCCTCTACTACCGTACATAATTCACAGATACACAAACTCATCAACTTGTTCCAAGTATTCATTTTCTACTAATATTTCACACGTTCTCTTACTTTCCTCCCTCTTTTGACTTATTTACATTCATAATAGGGCAACTTTCCTTGCATCCTGCTAACTATACACTAACTATACATTCTAAACCTTGTTCGCTACTTGCCATTAATACTACACTAGTCGTAACCCGTTAAAAATGATTCCTAAATAATAAGTATTTACCCATTTATAGCCGACACCCATGAAATAGTAATCACGACTTTTATCAAAATATTTACATATTTTTTTATATTTCCCCTACCGGCAGTTAATGTACTATTTAAAATCCTTAAACAGACAACGAAATTATTACGTTTGATTATTCGTCTACAGTAAACAGCATACAGTTAAATCACTCATTTCGCATTCCATATAATCCATATATGTAGAAGTTGAACATCCATGGAGATATTACGCAAGCCTATTTGACACATTTTGTAATATCATACCATATTGTGAATGATCCATTTATTTTTAATCACACAGTACCTATCATCGAATTATTAAAAAAAAATATTTTAATTTTTGTAAACATGTTATTAGGTATATCTAAGTCACCCAGTAACTATTACTCTTGCATATATTGCTTTCCCGTATTCAACATTTTAGCAAAATAATAATGACGCGGCATTTCACATGTTTGTACATACGTCGCAATTATTCGTAGCTGGAGGAAAATAAATCATATTGCTCAACGTCAATTGTAACGAAGGGACCACATACCTACCCGTAACGTTTACTTATCAAAAAATAACTAACTACCTTTTGTCGATATTAAACGAACGTATATAAATAATGAAAAATATTGCTTATACCAATATCTAAAAAGACCGATAAAAAACTAACCCATAAAAACTTAGTTTTTATTATACTCCCTTTCACATTTACTAGTTGAAACAGGTTTAGCGCTCACCCCACGCGTTGGGCTTGAGTCGGGCGATGCTACGAAAGGGAGTAATGAAAAATTTCGAAAAATCCAAAATTATACTATAATTATTAATTTTTTAAACGAAAAATTTTTAGATCATTTTTATCGTCGCCAAGAGTCTGCCTGCAAAGTTTCAACTCGATTGGATCACGGGAAAAGGGTTAAAAGTCGATCCAAAATTTTTCCGACAGACAAGCAAGCAGACGCTACGAGTTAAAGAAAGAGAGTAAAAATCAATTTCATTAATCTACTTCCACCTCTTTGATCCTTCACGACCTGCGGACGGAAACTTCATGTATTATGCCCTCCTGACTGGCTTTACTTCTAGGCTTTCCATAGATTTTAGAGCTGTCGCTAAAGAAGTGTCTTCCCCTACATTTTCAGTGTCTTATTTATGACAAAAAGCTTTTCCGGCTGTCTTGCCTTATTACAAATATCCAAAAATTTGAGATTTCGACTCAAGCAAAATATAAATAGTGTGGTTCCTGCAAAGTAAAAAACATTTGTGTCTTGTCGCCCACGACTTAGGCAGCGCGTGCCTTCATCTACATACATCTCAAAAGCACGAATCCGCCTTTTCTTTATCGTTATAGTCTACGATTATACACCATAGAGAAATATTGAATAAACCAAAGACTGCAAAAGCCTAACCTAATTGTTTAGATACACCGCGGATTTTCCATATTTTTTCAAACCTGGATATAGAAATCTTCACCATATACATGCGTCGTTTGATTTCTGATTCGCAGCTACCGGCATCTGTAAAAATTGACTCGAGATTATTAAATACTTTGACAAATCAAAGGTGTGCAAGGAATTTTGGAAATGTTTGTGCTAGAGCATAGGCATGAAAACTGACAAAAGAATCTTCAAATACATTACTACAGAAGACTTAGATAATATGCTAGCGCACGATGTTGTATATTTTTGCTCTTATTATATATGTTTGCTTAGTCTGATGGAAAAAATAAGTTAGACGTAAATAACGACAATTGAGGAAATTTAAAGAAGTAGTACACAAGGACATTTGGTCATCCAATAGGAAGACATAAATTCATGGAAAGATAATATAGATACAAGAAAATATTAAGTTTGTCTCCCACAATTATATATTTGACGATAAGACAATGATACTTTTGATTTTATTTAACATTAATAGATTTATTTAACAGCCTTTTTTAATTTAACAGTCAAAGATAAAACATAATTATAATAAGTGGAAAAAGTGAAAGTAAACAGTAATAATTAGTAACGCGTGTAATGTATACAATGTACATTATCGGGGAGGATAGGTTAGGTTAGTTTAGGTTAGGTTCGGTTAGGTTAGGTTAGGGAGGGTGACGAGTTTCCAGTATCCGCCTCACCATACAACGATACTCTTCATATTTGATATTAAAAATATCTATTGAATTTAAAAGGTTATTCATAGGACATGACGGACACAAAAATTAACAAGAAAAAAGGATTCAATTAAGTCGACAAAGGAGATAGCCGAGACAGAAATATAAAAACCAAATATTGCAATGACGTAGACAAATTTAGCGTCGGACCCACGCCAGCCAACGTGACGTCGCGTCGTGTGGTTTATTAACGCAACAGAGCAATGTTTACTGTTCATTACAATCACTCGAGACTCGAGATGGTTGATGAGTAATTTTATTTACATTTCGTTCGTTTCTTTATTTTGCGTAATTGTTTATTTTGACGCCTTAAAGAAATTACTGAATAACTAACTGTACTGAACAATATCTAGTTAGTATGAAAATAATTTGCCAAGCGATACAATTAGAGTTTTTTGATCGCTTTCTGGGAAATCAATTAAACATCTAAATTGGGGATCAAAATTCAATTTTTAATATCAATTTTGATAATCACGGACCAATACTTTAACAATAAATTTATTTTCATACCATGTGAAATAATTTTCTGCACAATTATTTTATTTTACATTACTTTTTTAATAAGCTTAAAAATATCGACTGGAATTCTTGAAAACTTTACACATGTGTATGTCTTTGGTTTTTCTGAGTCCTTATTGTTAATATACCTAAAAAACCACTCGCCATCTATAAATAAGATAGAATAAGTTTGCTTCTCAATCTGATATATTTTCAAATGATATAAATTTATAATAATTACATTTTGGAGAAATCATAATATAGAAACGAATCCTTCGTTATATGCCAATGAGAACAATAACATAGAAGCCTCTAGCACTATTTACCATACGCCTTGAATAACCTAGAAGCGACTTCTCCTAAACGAAAAGGAAAAGAATCTTCTCGATAGATTGAAAAAACCAGGGTTTGAGTATAAATGTATCATAGTTTGAACGAAACTCTAGCAAGTAATAAATAAAGTGTAATTCAGCGAAAATAAAGTGTTATGAGTGATAAATAACGGAATAGTGTGATTTAAAGAATAGCATCAAGCTCAATTCGTGTTAAGTGACTTTGTATATTGTATAATTAATTATTCACTAATTAGTAAATCGTTAAGCCACGACCCATGACAATATTATGTCAGTACATTTCGTCTCCAACTTTCACATTCGCTTAACTTCTGACATGGGTACAGATCCACTATTCACGTATCTTTAGAGTAGTTATGGGTAAGATTCATTCAGTCTTCACCAGATTCATTTAGATCCATTCATTCATTCACCAAAGAACGGGCCTAAAAGATTCTTTCGTTCAAACTATATATTTCACTTACCTGAATGGCTCAAATCGGGCATATCAGTCTCAAAGTTCATTCTTCATTTATTCTTTTTAGGGCGAATATGAAATACAATCATAATATAATAATTCATAAAAAGGATTACTTATTTTACAGGATATGTATAGTGATATTACCTATGAGTTAAAGATGCCTCGTTCGCGAGCGAAACGAATATGGGCATTAATAATATTAAAATTGAAAGTACACGTACAAATGCAAACAAAAGAATATTTCTTTTTTAATAAACATGTACAGTCATACCTACATTAAATGGCAGCACTGGTACAAATTAAATATTATATTTTAACAAATATTATTCTCATAATAAGGATATGGTGTTAACATTTCTTCCCGAAATGCCGTTATTACGCTTATGCAAATTTGTCTATCAAGCTCGAATCAAAAAAATTACTTTTAAACATTGATATATACGTACATGCTTATTCAAAATATCTAAACACAAGTTTATTTTAAATGGTTCATTTGTAAAATGATTTTTACCCTCTCAAATATCATGACATGAGAACCTCAAATATCATGATATGATTCATCCAATACCTGTCGTCAGTAAACTACAATCTAGTTCATCCGAACTAGTTTATCGATATTTGGGAACTATAATATCTCTAGTTCAATATATTACACCCGTTCATTGAGACCCGTTCGTTCACGAACTACTCACATCTTCTTATGGTTCATATGTGCATACATATGGCTGATTAAATGCCTTAGCCTATGGGCCGCTCAATAGGTGTACCTATTCTGTACATTCGTCAAATTCTTCATCTTTACCATCAAATTCCTCAAAGTATGATTGAAATTAATACATCGTCCTTGGTCACTCTCCAATGATTGTCCCATTCAGGCAAGTGTAGAATATATAATTCTCTGAATATCTAAAAATGTTTCTACTAACTTTCAATAAAAATGCGAAGCGCGACAGTGCAAACAAAACTATAAATGTTATAGTTGAATAATTTTTTCGTAAATTTTAAAATTTATAGTTTTTTTTTCATTTTAAATTTTAGCTTTTTATAAACTGACAAGAATTGCTGCACAATTGCAGTGAGTATATTAAAAATAAATAAACAATGAATGTTTAAAAGATTATATTTCGGTACTGTCTTTAATCTTATACATTTTCTATTTTTTAAAATAGAGTATAATTATATATACTATAGGTATCCATTGACAATACATTTATTAATATATCCGTGAATACGATTTGAACATAATCTAGAATACTACCTACCTAAAATTCATTATAAAATGTACTTTTAAACAGAATTCAAAGGAAAAAATCAAATTATTTTATTTGAAGTTTTTTTTAACTATGTACTCTTCTTCTTCTTTTTTTTCTTCAGTCTTCTCCCCACAGCTGGATAAAGGCCTTTTTGAACGTTTTGGAATATTTTTTTGACATATTGGATACACGCTTTCCAGAATTGTTGGTATCTTATTTCAGCCGCCCCTAACATGGGGAACTAACTGTTTGTACATAGCTGCTCACTCCAGATCAGACGCTACACACCTGTTGGTCCGCGAGAGGCATTTTATTTACCTTCTATCCTGTAAATCTACAGTGTTCGGCAATCCTCCACCCAGAGATAATGTCTTAATTAATTTATCAATTAATTAGCATTACTTAAATATAAGCTAATACACGTATTCTTAAATGTTTCATCTAAACTTTTATTAAGTAAACTAGCTAAGGCGGTCCATAAACATATTTATAGATCTTCACATTATATATTTTATTTCACTAGTTAATAAATTCACTACTCATATACCAAAAATATACTAAACTATCATAAGAATTAATCAAATACAGCACATATTATAATCAATTTTGTCCTATACATCCAAAAATTTATTTGTATAGGTAGGTCTTTTCATTTAAGAAAGATAATCGAATTAGTGTGTGTAAGCCGTGCGCACGAGGCACATTGTTTCGTTGTGTTGGTGTTTATACTAAGTGTTCCCAATTATCCCCTCTTTTTTGATGCTTTTTTGATTTTTGATGCACTTTTAAGTTTCTAAACCTTTTTTTTTAAATAGAGATGCGAACACAGAATACGTGTCACATCCATATTCTTACTATTTTGAAACTAAACTAAACGCTTGTGCTATGAAAATAGGAGTGGAGTGAAGTTCGAACCCGCGAACTTTGGATCACGAGGCGAGAGTCCTAACCACAAGACCATTAAAGAACTATATTACGACAAATGTTAATTAAACGTCAAATAAATCAAAAATGTCGGATCGTTTTGTATTACTTTACTATTCTATTACTATGGGACCATATTTTTTATTTTACATAATATTGCCACAATTCGAGTTAGTATAATAACAAATTAAAAATACTGCATATATTATAATTTTGAATCATTACAGCTCTTGTAAATAGATTTGTAAGAAACAAAACAAATAGATCAATTGATATCATTTTTAAATAACCTAGAATTATTTAATATTTAGTATATACCTAAGCTTTTTTGCTATAATTATATAAAATTCATAAAGTACAATGTACCTACTTATATATTTATATCATTTTTATTACATGTCCGAGGTATTAAAATTGTTCGATTTGCACTATCTCAAATGCTCCATTCTATATATATTTATCAGAACTGTTAAACCATTATACATTCTTCTTCAAAAAGAGCAAAATGATTATGTGCTAACATTATTAATATAATTAATAAAAATGTATTTTGTTTTCACCACTTGTATAGGTATTAAATATATTTTGGATTGAGGTATGTCGGATACAACGATTAAATTCAAATTTATACTGTTCAATTGCTTAACAAGTTGTACATTACAGTTATAAAACACAATTTAATTAATGAATTGGTTCACTGCTAACTATTTTTAAGTTGCACAATATCATCTTCCATCAAACGGCTTATTAATTCGTAGAAATATATTCTAAAAGCTATGCATGGGTCAGTACAACAGAACTCTCTTATGTTTCACACTATTCGTGTTCGTTCCTGCGAAGAATTTGAATTTCTTGTACGTCGGTCTTCTTGGGGTCCATATTCGGAAGCGACATTTTATACAAACTCCTTGCCCAATATCCTAATACTAGCATCTCCAACAGCACAGCAGAGTTGTAAAGCACTGAAACATATTACAAAATGACAAAAATGTGCGAAAAATAATTGTTTATTGAGAAAAATAGAAGAACATGATTAAGCGACGTGTAGTTTGAAATAATCTGTAGATCTCTTTCCATTTAAGAAAGACAATCGAATTAGTATGTATAAGTCATGCGTACGAGGAACATACTAATTCGATTGTCTTTCTTAAATGAAAAGAGGTTTATTTAAATAGAATTTCCATGAAATAAATCCAAACATAAAAAGATTCATGATTATTCATAATTATTATCATTTTATTCGCATTTTGATAAATCATAAGATTTTCAAATTTTAATCTGCTAATAGAGAAGCATTGTTTAAAAGATAATGTTTAAAAATAGTCGGTAACAATATATGAATATGGACTCGTAGCTTCAATAATTATAAGAAAATACAGTATGATGTATTTTGCTAGATCAAAGGGGTTAGACCAATTGTTTGAAAGAATTAACACTAATTTGAAACAAATTTATAATAACAAAGAACTTCTAGGATCACAGATAATATATTTTGCTGGGCTACAGTGACTATATTATTTTTAGATGAAAAATCTACATTTGTAATGGGCATGATGACAGTATTAAAGAATTAAAGAATAGGTAATTTTAGAGAAGAAAATAATTTGAAAGGATTCTAAAAAATGGTCCAGTTTTAATATACACATTGAAATTAATAAGATTTTCAATAAAAAAAAGTATAAATTGTGCAATCCGCCATTTTAACTGAAACACCGGTCAGAGCAATGACGTCACGCCTCAGTACCCATCACCGTGTCTTTGAACCGTTGCCATAGACACAATATAATGTTTACTGAGGATTGACGTCACGTAGACGAAATGACAGCTGTGGTGAAATTAAAAATATATAGATGAAAATGCAATTATTTGTGTAAAAACTTAGTGTATTACTGAAATAATGCTGTTTTCGGTAATAGTAGACGTGTACCTACAATATAGAATGTCATTTCATAATCTGTCATCATGCCTATTGCAGGAAAATTTTGCTGCAATTTTCAACCTGAATAATTAATCAAAACCTAACCGCATTGTTTAAGTTTCTAATGCATTTTTGTAGATACTCACCTTAGAGTATATGGATTTGGATTGTATATACTCTAAGATACTCACAGTGCGCATATACCGTTGGAGAGATGGGCGGATTGCAGGGAAGACTATTTGCCCACACCAGAACCCTTGCCAAATTTCCCTGGGTGTGGAACAATATTAAGACCAGTTTCAGATTAACGAACTTTGCAGTCAAGGCGTAACCTTCGAGGGTATACTCGAGCATCTTGATTGTCATAAATAATGCCCACACTCCTAGTAACATAGAGGTTATCATCAGTGGCTGCACGAATGTATACCCCACATGGTAAAGGCGCTGGAATAAAAATGTTGGATTCATAGTCATTTAGCTTATCAATGTTTTAAGAATATTCGTTTGAAAAATACTTTAAATCAACACGATGAACTATCATCAATTGAAGGTGTCCCTATAAAAAGGGTCTACATACAAACACAAAACTTTACAGGAAAGATAAAAAAACACTTGTGAAATAAATAACCAGAATTTCAGTTTTTTTATTTTCTAATATTTAGTTGCCAATTATGGGCATTAAGATAAATATTAAACCTTTTTCCACGTCATTTCACGCCAAACATTGACCTCTTGACTTGATCTATCAATCAATCAGACAACCGTGTCACTAGTAGGGTAAGGTGCTCCGAGAGTGCGCGGTTCCTAAGAGTACGCAGTATTCAAATTTTCCACAATTTTCGTCGATTGGCATTTATTTCGGTTATGTTTCGATTTTTTTGTTGCAAATGGAATCGAAACCACGAAAAACAAGCAGACAAAATATTTGATCTTGATCTTGCTCGCCAGATGGTAGGGGAGGGGAAGAGTAATAGATGTGTGGCTGAATTATTAAGTATGGCAGAATCAAGTTTGAGAAAACTGCACCTGCCACGTCCCTTGGCAGATACAGGCCTACATTTTCTGAAGAAACAGAAAAAGTATTGGTCAAATAAATTAAAACTATGAACTCAATGTTATACAGATTATGTTACAATGAAGTAGAAAGCGCACTCTTGGGAGACTACTGTCCCAAGAGTGCGCATTCTACCTCACTGTTAATTATGGTTATAAATCCTAAATGTTACTATTTTTGTTACATTTTTTAAGTTTAGTAAGAAGACTAAGAATACAAATAGATATTAAAAGTGTTTTGATTAAAATATCGAGTTTTGTTTTCGCACTACGCTCATATCTCTTAAAACCACGCACTCTTAAGGCACCTTACCCTACTCTGATTGCCATTAGATCAATTCAAGAAGTCAATGTTTGGCGTAACATGACGTGGAAAAAGATTGAGTTAAAATCATGAAAAATATAATACCGCACATGGTGTATACCTACTATTATACGGAGTTATTTGGAAAACATTAATCACCTACTCCTGCCTTGATTATGCATTTGTTTCAATATTTCTTAATTATTTTTTATAAAACATTGAACTATCACAACAGTAACTTATATCGATTACAAAAAATTCGTTCGTTTCAATACAAGTTAAATAAAATAATATTTCGAAATTTTCGTGATTAACTTTGTGGAAGTTCATTGTAAATAACTATGAATAGAACACAACGTTGTTTACTTCACACAATGACAGTTTAATTAAATAAATTAATTAAAACGTTTTCGATGCTTACTGCATCATCTTCAGTAATATACTAACTTAAGACTAGAAGACATTTTATCTACTACATAGGGGCGGGAGTTGTCAGGAGTGGGGGAGGGGCAGACGGAAAGTGAAAGTGGTTGCTGGGATCTCATTATTTCGATGAATTTCATCGAAATAATGATAAGGCCTTAAACATACAAACACCACTTATTACATCCCCCCTTCTTACCATACTAACCCCTCCCAGCAACCACTTTCATTTTCCGCCTGCCCCTCCCCCACTCCTGACAACTCCCGCCCCTATGTAGTAGATAAAATGTCTTCTAGTCTTAAGTTAGTATATTACTGAAGATGATGCAGTAAGCATCGAAAACGTTTTAATTAATTTATTTAATTAAACTGTCATTGTGTGAAGTAAACAACGTTGTGTTCTATTCATAGTTATTTAAATAAAATGATAAAAATCCTGCAGAAATTCCAATTCGAATGTTTTCCAATTGGAATTCGAAATATATATTTTTAACATTTTCGACTCAAAATTCATTCCCTTTAATATGAGTCAAATAAAATAATAAAAACTTTCGAATCCCAATTGGAATTTCTGTATGGTTTTTATCATTTTATTTAACTTGTATTGAAACGAATGAATTTTTCGTAATCGATATAACTTACTGTAATGATAGTCCAACGTTTTACAAAAAATAAGTCAGATATATTGAAAAAATGCAAACTTTAATGTCGCACATCTTATATATTGATAAGGTCATAGTTGCTTGAACATTTTCGACTCATAATCAAGACAGAAGTAAAGTCCTGCGAGGTTATTAATGTTTTCCAAATAACCCTGTATAGACCATTTTAAAACAATAAAAGTACTTTGTTACCTGATTATAATATAAACCCTTTTAGTAGGGATACCTTCAATTGTTGAAAGCAATATCTAAATAACTTAAGCAGTCAAAAAAATATGACCAATTTAAAAATGCGGTTAATTGTATCATTAAAAAAAATTCTCATATACCGACCTTCATTTTTTTTTTTAAATTTCTCTTTGCCAATATATTTTTAATTGCACCTCAAAATAATATAAATACTAATAATAAAATAGCT